>OMLF01057644.1:8816-22656 GCA_900302615.1 Holocentrus rufus | reverse complement strand
TATGGGGACATGGAATGTCACCTCGCTGGGGGGGAAAGAGCCTGAGCTAGTGCGGGAGGTTGAGCGGTACCGACTAGAGATAGTCGGACTCACCTCCACGCACAGTTTGGGCTCTAGAACCCAACTCCTTGAGAGAGGCTGGACTCTCTTCTACTCTGGAGTTGCCCGCAGTGAGAGGCGGCGAGCTGGTGTGGGCTTGCTCATAACCCCCCGGCTCAGCCGCCATGTGTTGGAGTTCTCCCCGCTGAACGAGAGAGTCGCTTCCCTGCGCCTTCGGGTCGGGGATAGGTCTCTCACTGTTGTTTCGGCCGAACGGCAGTGCAGAGTACCCGGCCTTCTTGGAGTCCCTAGGAGGGTTACTGGAAAGTGCTCCAACCGGGGACTCCATTGTTCTGCTGGGGGACTTCAATGCTCACGTGGGTAGCGACAGTGATACCTGGAGGGGCGTGATTGGGAGGAACGGACTCCCCGATCTGAACCCGAGAGGTGTTCTGTTATTGGATTTCTGTGCTAGTCACAGTTTGTCCATAATGAACACCATGTTCAAACATAAGGGTGTCCATCAGTGCACGTGGCACCAGGACATCCTAGGCCGGAGGTCAATGATCGACTTTGTAGTTGTATCATCTGGCCTTCGGCTGTATATCTTGGACACTCGGGTAACGAGAGAGGCTGAGCTGTCAACTGATCACCACTTGGTGGTGATCAACTGGCAGAGGAGGAAGCTGGACAGACTCGGCAGACCCAAACGTATCGTGAGGGTCTGTTGGAAACGTCTGGCGGAACCCGCTGTCAGGGAGGTCTTCAAATCCCACCTCCGGGAGAGCTTCGACCAGATTCCGAGGGAAGTTGGAGACATCGAGTCCGAATGGACCATATTCTCTTCTTCCATTGTTGATGCAGTCGTCCGTAGCTGTGGCCGTAAAGTCGCTGGTGCCTGTCGTGGCGGCAACCCCCGAACCCAGTGGTGGACACCAGAAGGGATGCCATCAAGCTGAAGAAGGAGTCCTATTGGGCCTGGCTGGCTCATGGGACTCCAGAGGCAGCTGACGGGTACCAGCAGGCCAAGCATGCGGCAGCTCAGGCGCTTGTGGAAGCAAAAACTCGGGTCTGGGAGGAGTTCGGGGAGGCCATGGAGGACTAAGAAATTCTGGCAAATTGTTGCGTGCCTCAGGAGGGGGAAGCAGTGCTCGGCCAACACTGTTTACAGTGGAGGTGGGGAGCTGTTGACCCCGACTGGAAGGAATACTTCGAGGATCTCCTCAATCCCACTGTCATGTCTTCTGTAGAGGAAGCAGAGACTGGGGACCCAGAGGTCGATTCATCCATCACCTGGGCTGAAGTCACTGAGGTGCTCTGTAAGCTCTGCAGTGGCAAGGCAGCGGGGGTAGATGAGATCCGCCCTGAGTACCTCAAGTCTCTGGATGTTGTAGGGCTGTCTTGGCTGACACACCTGTGCAACATCGCATGGCAGTTGAGGACGGTGCCTCTGGACTGGCAGACTGGGGTGGTGGTCCCTCTTTTCAAAAAGGGGGGCCGGAAAGAACGAGGTCCCGGATACAAGCGGCTGAAATGAGTTTCCTCCGCAGGGTGGCAGGGCGCTCCCTTAGAGATAGGGTGAGCAGCTCTGTCAGTAGAGCCGCTGCTCCTCCACATCAAGAGGAGTCAGCTGAGGTGGCTTGGGCATCTGTATCGGATACCCCCTGGATGCCTCCCTAGGGAGGTGTTCCAGACATGTCCCTCCGGGAGGAGGCCCTGAGGAAGACCCAGGATACGCTGGAGCGACTATGTCGCTTGGCTGGCCTGGGAACACCTTGGGGTCCCCCCAGAAGAGCTGGAGGAAGTGTCCAGGGAGAGGGAAGTTTGGGTGTCCCTGCTCAGCCTGCTGCCCCTGTGACCTGGCCCCGGATAAGCGGAAGAAGATGGACGACAGACAGACAATGTACTATTAATTATGTGGACATATAGTAATATAGTATGATCTTCTGTCATGTTTTTGTGTGTATGATATAAATACAGGATGCCCAGGCTCTGCAGGAATCCTTGAATGAACGAATTTATCTCTTTACAACTACAGCAGCATTTATCAACATTTCTTTTCTGCTTATGAAACATTTATGACTGAACATTGGAGGCTGTTCAAAGACATTGTTCAAAACCTTGTCTGACTTACGGATATACCAATATTTAACAAATGGAAAGGGTGGAGGAGGGGCACATCGTTTGAAATTAGATTAGATTAGATTAGATGAAATTTGAATGATCCCTGCGGGGAAACTGGGCTATTGCAGTAGCAAATAGCAGCTTCATACATCAAAGATGAATAGAATATAAATACCAATAGAGCAAATGACATAGCAATGACCGGCAATTCCAGCACTTACATTTTAAGTCTGTGTAAATGAAAATGTGTGAGGGAGTCTGGATTCCAGCATTTGCAGGATGTAATGCAGCAGCAGTAGCATTAGTGGCATCAGACCTTAGTGAGCGAAAATAATCTGAAATTTGTGCATATTGAAAAATAGTGCAGGATTATAAAAAATATCTACAATATCAAGGTATGCAGAATTTGGAAAATGAGCTCCTATTATCACTGGCAAAATGGATTCCCATCACACACCTAAGTTGGTTTAACTTTGGTCTCTCTTTTGCTGACTGTACAACAGAGCAGTGGTTTTAATGACTATCAGTAACAAGTCAATTAACCCTAAATATGGCTCAGCTAAGCCGCCTGCTGTGAGCCCTGTTCTTGCATTCCACCATTAATCCACTCATCATCTCTGAACACACAACACCCCGATACAATTTAAATAGCTATTCCCACTCCCTCATTATCTATGTGTGGTTATTAAATGGAGGCCAAACACTCAAATGTCCCTCCTTACTTTGACTAATTTGACCCTCCTTTCTCTGACAGCACATAATTAGCAAGCCTGGTGACAGTGTTAGCGAAAAGGCTGAGAGGGCCAGCAGAAGAAAAAAAACAAACAAAAAAAACAACTGCGGCATGAAATTTCAGCTGTTTGTGTTGAGGCAAATAGGGTAACTAGAGCTTGTGCTCAAAAATAAAATGGTATTTACAAGTATGTTAGTGTTTGTTTTAGCCTGCATAAAGTGCCAGCCCGATGGCATTTTAATGCATGGGGACAATTAGCGATAGGTACGTTCAGCATATTAACTGTCTGGGATTATGCAAATTTTCTGGGATTCATTGTTTAGTCCTATTTTGCAAACCCATCACACTCCTAAGCTAAAAGTCTGAATCAGAATCAGAATCAGAATCAGAATACTTTATTGATCCCCGTGGGGAAATTAAGTCAGTTGCAGTTGCTCCCATTGTAGAACAATAGAATAGAAAAAGAACTATGTTAAAGAATGTAAAAATATGTAGAAATAGGGAATAAGAAATATATTACAGAATGTAAAGTATGTAGAAATATAAGTACACTATATGCTATACTAAATGGAAAATAGGAAATAAGAAATGTATGTGAAATATGTACATTGTGCAACAATGTATATCAACCATAGTAAACAATTATGCAGTATGTAAATATGTAGAGTATGTGCATTAGTGTATTAGTGTATAAGTGCATTAGAGTATGTGATTTAGGACTGACCTGAACATGCCTCAGCACCTACCGATTAGCTTCCTATAGCTTCTCTCTGTCAACCAAGGTCAAACCCCCAGGTATCTTATAATTAATACTGATACAACTCAGGCCAAGATATAAATTGGGAGAAAAACCTAGAATTTTAGGATAAGAGAGACATGATCAAGTGCAGTGTTTATAATTAGCAAGGCAACTATTAGCTTGACAATAAGCAATACATTAATATTAGCATTTCAGTCTCTGAGAAGTAATGATATTGGATAACTCTAGAAAGGTTTTCGGGCTTCTGTAAATATCCACTGATAAGGATTCAACATAAGTTTCATAGGGATGACAGCCTCATTTTAAAAATAACAGGTATATGTGCGTGTATTCACTTTATATTATTGTGAATTCCTGTCATTTACCGTAGCTGTGTTACATGACTTCTACAACTAGAGGAAACAGTTTGCCATGAGTTTGAACCAATATTGCCTTGGCCTGTGCTGACTAGCGTTTTGCTGAGAATAAGTCTCCTATGCAGCTTTGCCAAGGATAACCGAAACTCTTCTGGCAAACTGCCATGTCTTCCTTTAACCTATAATTCCTTCTTCCAAGAGGGAAAAATTAAGGCATGCAGCATGTAGCAGTGTGCCTTTTTTCCCCTTCCATTTCTAGCATTTACTATTCTGTATCAGGTACAGCTTAAACTGTTTTATTAAAAATGGGGATCCTTTAAACATGGTTATGAAATGGGGCAATCATCCATGGTGTACACTTTTTATGCACTGGCCTTGACCTAAAGCAAGACTCTGGCGTTCAGTTCCTGAATGGAACCATGCAGGAGCCTTTACCAAAAATCCAGGAACCCATGAAAAGAACTAGAGGATACACTACATGGACACACTACATGGGCTTGTCATGATTTGCCTGACAAATACAGTTTGCTTTGGACTTGATTTTGGTAACATGACTCTTCCAGAAATGTCTCATTTACTGTTTGTCCCATGTAGAAGTCTCTGTCATGGTTGTATGACCATTAGTTGGTACGTCATGGCATCATTAGTGTTTTCTCTACAATATATTAGAAGTCTCCTTTGTGGTTTTATGACTATTAGTTGATAGATCAGAATATTTCCATGTGTATTTTTTTGGTTTCATCTACAAATGGAAGCATTAACTATGACCATTATCTGATACTAATGAACATTAACGGCCTGCTCAATACTGATGAATTATTGAGGGGTTCCATTTTGACAGAAGTGGTTGTTTTTGACATTAAAGAGACTTCTTCATTTCACCCCAGCTGATAGAAATGCCACTAATCCACATTGGTTAGATGACATTTCAAAAGATTGTGTACGATCCGCTTGACAGTCGGATGGAAGCATCGCTACCGAGGCAGCGATTGAGAGTGAGCGCAAATCTCCCCCTTCCCTCTCCTTCTATGTTTTTGCTTTTGTTCTCGTATAAACCAGTTCTCTTCCCTATTATCTCTCTGTAACCTCAGACAAGGGTCAGCGCGAGTGGAGTTACCAGTCTGCACGCTAATTAACTAATGAGGGCACAAGGAGTGAACTGCTGCCCCCGCCCTCTTTCTTGGTTTGACCCTGAGGTGCCCTGTATCTCACCAACCTGATAAGCCACAGAGGGCCTTACTGGCATACTAATGGGACAGGAGCTGATATAACAAGCGCAGCAGCAGTCAGCTTGGATCATCAAAAGTGCCTTTTAGGTCTTGCTGCTCTGTTCAGTGCAAAGGTTTCATCTCTTTCACAGAAAACGGATTTGGTATGTGCAACTCAGATTTTAGGCAGATCTCATCCTTTTTAGATTTTAGTAGTTCCACAGGCAGCATGTGGTGTTTTCAAACAAATTGGACAATACAGATAGGCACTATTGCTTTATTCATTTTTTTTTTATCCAACCGATGCAGTGTATATAGGACTTCAAGCTGTGACTGATTTGCAGGCCTTGTTTCCCTGACTTAAAGGAATACTCCAAAGTTTTGGGCAAAATAGCCTTTTTCCAACTTACCCAGACTGGGACAAGATGTTCAATACCAGCTTAGCATTAAGACTTGAAGTCTACAGTCAAGAGCCAAGAGTCTAGAGTCAATAGCAAAGTGGAAAAATATAAAGTGAATAAATAAATGCCTATGATACATTGTGTAAATAAGACAGCTTCGGAGTTGCTGTAAGATTTATTTTTTCACTTTGACGGAGCTAGGCTAGTGACCCCTGTAGACTTTAAGTCTTTATGCTAAGCTAACACAAAATGCTACCTATAGGAAACAGAACCAGTGAATGTACAGAGTTGAAAATGGTATCAAACATCTTGTCTCAGTCTGGGTAAGTCAGAAAAATGGCATTTTGCCCAAAACATCGGAGTATTCCTTTTAGACCTCACTTCCCATAATCATTTTAATCTCTGTATTTCAAGGACATCACAAGTTTGTTTTGTTTTCCTCATGCGTTTGTTGACTGAAGGAAAGGAGTTGGACCTCATCTTGCTATCTTATGGCAACATCACGAGATGCACAGAAGAAAAAAGGCTCAAGTCTCATCCAACTGTATCACCTTTTCCATTGCTCAGATCTCCATGTTTTCAGCTTCTCACACCAGACTAGGACATTTTTTGGATGCAAGTAGTTCTAGGATTAACTGCCGCTATCAATAATTAAGCAGTTTTATGCGCAGTGGTCCAGCAATTCAGGCACTATTTGGCCTATTTGTTATTTTATTA
Source organism: Holocentrus rufus (assembly GCA_900302615.1). Classification (NCBI taxonomy): domain Eukaryota; kingdom Metazoa; phylum Chordata; class Actinopteri; order Holocentriformes; family Holocentridae; genus Holocentrus; species Holocentrus rufus. The sequence continues at coordinate 16,318 of OMLF01057644.1, read as the reverse complement.
GTTGTCACTTCCAGTATGTTATAGAGGAAGTCAAATGATTTCAAAGAGAATCTGAACCAATAAGCCCAATTGATGATGTAATTTGTTTTCAGTCATTCAACATGATTAAATTGATTGGAAAATTATTCCATCAGCACCTTTCAGGAAAAACAAACCCACCATGGCCCAGACCTGTTTTGATTCTTCTCGAGGTAGCAGAAGTTTTCATTCAATTGTATTTAGCGGTATATTGATGTGTCACATAGATAAGGAATTGTATCTTCTTCAACAGTTTGTACAGTATGATAACCTTTGTGTCTTCCCAAATATAGAGCATGAGTGAGATAAATGATACAAAACAGGTTTTGCTTTGTCCTCTGTCTTAACCAATTCACATGATCGTCTCTGCTAAAAGGTCTCCTAGCGTGATAAGTGTGTGTAGAGCTGCTGTTGTGTTATCCTTCATGGGCCAGCAGCCCCATCTGAATTGTTGACAGTCGTTAAATGACCCGAGAGGCATTTTTGGCAGCAAGTGCTTGAGATAAACTTGCTGTAATAGAGGAAGTCAGAATTTCCCTTCCAGGCACCCTGGTGACAGAGCCTCCTGACTCCGGGGTTGAATGCCAATGACACATCTAAAACAATCTTCCAGATGCATGTCAGTCTTAGTATAAATGTTAGCACAAGAAGGGAGCAGATAATGTACCAACTCTGCGCTGAATTTTGAGCAGCAATCTTAGAAGCATAGCGTGCATCAGAACCAGCCTTTGGAGAATCCACCATTAAAGACTGAGTTCCTTGGAGAAACTTTCAGACACGCAAAAACAGCACAGTGCTCGAGTATTACTACATTCTTTAAGTCATATTTTTAAAAACAAGGGATAAAAAATAGAAAAGTTGAAAATAACTTTTGTAACAATTCCCAAATTTGCCCATAAGAGGTTTTGTGTGAAAAAGAGAATGCAAATAACTGTGCTATGTGGAACTGTCACTTTAACAGAAGTCTGGAGGCTATTATAAACAGTTATACTGCTTCTCTTTGCAAGACATTTTCACCCATTCATACCTTCAAACCACTGAGCAAAGACTAAGAGTAAACTGTGCAAAACCTCTCCACAGTGAGAGAATCAACTCTGTCAAAACATTCTGCCAAAGGAGGATAATACATCCCATTGATCATGAAGGGTTAAATCAGGTCGAAATCAGCTGATCTTCTATTTGTCAGACAGGAGGAGCTGACCTCTAGAGAAGATTTCACCATTATCAGTCTGACACGTCCATGGCTTTCTGTTGCTGCTTGCCCTTTTGGGTCGATGAACTCCTTTTTAATTTCGTATCTTCCCTGCCTGACGATGGGCCATGCATCACGCTCACATTTGTGTATGTGAAGCTTATGACAAAATTAATGGTGATGAGTGGTGCCACACGGAGGAAACGAGAGAAAGAGGATCAGAGGGATCTGAGAAAAGAAACATATAGGTGCTGCTGTGTGTAGCATTTTAGCATCAACATATCATTACCACATTAATTCTGAGACATCAGCATAATTACCACAAACAAACAAGACCATCGCTGAAAAGGTTGGTAGCATCTACTGGCCTCTACACTGCACTGTACATTGTGTGCCATCAGGTTGGGTTTGATGGGAAATACGCTAGATTGCTTTACAACACCAAGGAAATAAAAAGAGAGCCAGTTCTCCAGGGCAAACATTTTCAACTTTGTGTTAACTTGCTCCATTAGAGTGCAAACGGGCTGTTTTCAAGGCCTATCATCAGTCCTCCTCCTTCCTCCTGTGTGCTTCAAGACAATGGAAGTTGGATCAACAGCAGGGAGGAGGAGGGGTACCAACATTCGCTTTGTAACATGAAGCAGTGGGGTTTATGGGAAATGTGGTCTTAATTTTGAGAGACTAGCATTACCATTACCAATGCTGTGAGACAGAGGCTACCAGTTTCTCACTCCTTTATGGTAATTACACAGTAATGTTGAATACTCAATTTTGATTGGCCAGTTAAGGTGTCAATTATTTCTGAATAACTGACCGTTGTAAAGCAGCGACCTCATCACTGTACCTTTTCATTCCAAATGAATGCAATACTGCAATGTTACCTGAAATACCCTTTTTCCAACTTATCCAGACTGACATAAGATGTTTGATACCATTTTCACCTCGATACGTCCACTGGTTCAGTTCCTATGGGTAACATTTCGTGTTAGCTTAGCATAAAGACTTGAAGTATACAGGAGTCATTAGCCGAACTCTGTCAAAGTGAAAAAATAAACCTTACAAGAAAACTGGAAAAATTTTGGTTAGATGATAGATGGTTAGATGGTAGCAACTATTGTGGGATAGTGCCTCTTTTAGCTAGCTGCCTGCTTATCATAGGCTAATTGAGCTATTTGGCAACCGTGAAACATAAACTTGACCTTGAATTGTTTTTTATTGTAATTTCTTTGCACTTATTTCTGACTTTGGTATGGAGTCAGCTCTACAAGCCGTGTAACAAGTGGAATAATCCACTCCAAGGTGGTCTTCTACTGAAAAATAATGACCTCTGTGGAGGTTCCTCGCCTCCGCATTGGACCTAATTTTTCAATAGAAGACCTTCTAATCGTAGACTATCCCTAACATAACAATTCATTTGACAACAATATAGTGATGGTTAAAAATTATACTTGTAACACCTTTTCAAGCAAATTGTGCATAGCGTGCATGTTTGTCTATGGAGTACTTTAACCTATGGTAGAGGAGGGAGGAGAAGATGTGGCATGTGTCCAAGGCACAGGCGCCACAGCCCATATTGCCCCTGCTACACTGAATCAAACTGAGCCTGCAGTGAGGATTGGATATGGTAGAATCCATGAACGGTGCTAACCTTAAATCCGATTGAATCTTTCCAATCACTTGGGAGCCTCTGGCCAGTTCTGTGCTCATTCTGCACACCATTCCTCAGAGGACACCAAAGACACTTCTCTTGGTAAGCAGTTTCTGTATCATCCCCACACAGGCTCAAACACATGCCAAAGAAGCTCTCATAGACATACCAGTGGGTGAAATAATGAGGGGCCAGGAATGGCATTAAGAAACATAAACCACAACCACTGGGATGCGGTTGTGGGTTCATAATTGATGGGGATTCCACACTGGCTTCTTGAGATAGAATAAAACGCTTACATAATTAAGAGTGGCTTTCTAATTCACTCCTCTTGAACCTTTTCCTTTGACCATCCATTCAGACTTCAGCTGAGACCTTGATACACATCCCAAACACCAACAGGACATTAATCTATAAGCATTTCTTTCAACACCGGGGTATCTCTGAGAGATGGTGAAAGAAATGTTTTTGTTTTTATTTTTTGAAAATGGGGAGTTGAGTTTTTGTAATGAGGCCTTTGCTGCACTATCTCTCTGCAGAGTGATGATACCAATCCCCTAAAAGAAGAGTTGTTCTTGCTGCCGAGACACTGTCTATCACTCACACACAGCTGCAACTTGGATATCCTTCAGCTGCTAGTGAGACCTTAATCCATCTCCCGACTAACTCCCCTCAGTGTTAGCGCCGGGCTTCCGCAGCACATTTGTAATCTCAATCAAAGACAACGGCAAATATCTAACAGACCACCATGTGAGCCTGCACTGTCTGCTTTTGCATGCAGATTCGGTAACAAGCTGGAAATGCAGCATTAAGAACAGAAATACAATTTAATACAAACAATTTATGTATAAGCAAAATCAAATAAACCTACAATAAATGTCCAGATTCATTTCAGACTGTGCTGGTTGCTCTGTAATTAAACTTTATACTTTATATACTGTACATCTCAGACTAATCAAAGTGTGTTGATCATAAGTCTGACATTGACAGAGGACTAGAACTGAATACTGAATACAGACATAAATAGCACTCTTCAATATCATATATAAGAGGAAACAACAATATACAAAAAGTAGGCAAAGTTGAAATATGACCAAAGAAAGCCACTCTCAGCTCAACATGGAAATTCCATTTAATCATATACGACAATATTCTTGAGAGGTTGTTTGCTATAATTTTCATAACTACCAAAATTGCCACATCAATAATCGCCCTCTAAGTTGTTATTCCACTGATGCCATGCTGATCTTTTAAAGTCTCTGTGAATCAATGTGCCTTAATAAAGCTGAAAAGGGTTTTGCTATTCCTTTGTACTTTTATTAAGTGAATTACTGTGCTACCCTGCTGAACAAACAACACTGAATCATGATTCTAACACTATGGTATGCACCAAACTACCTAATCCAAACTGTAAGTGTTAGTGTTATCCCACCCATCACCACCATCTCCATGTTCGCTGTCAAACTCATATGTCCATATTATTAATGAGTTATTTAAGCCAGTGTGAAGAGCGAAGCAGTAAGAAGGAGATCTGAGAAAGAAGATGCTACTTGGATGCTCGTCAATGCAGGTAGGTGTTGTTGTGCATCTATGCTAAAGTTTTAGAGAGTGACTGCTTCACTACAAACAAGCTAGGATTTTCAAAGTTTAGTGCAAATTGAACTTTCCCTTCCAGGCAGCCATTGTCAGCCTGCTTATCAACTAGTTCCACTCAATGAGGAGAAGCGGCAGCTCCAGACTGCTGAGCTCCTCATACTGTCAAACCTGCAATAGAGTTACTTATTTCAGACATTTTTATCTTTGACCTCATTCTTTCCATCACTGTGTGTGACCACTGGTTTGTGTTAGAATCAAGATCAACCAGCAAACTGAGGCGTATCCAGCATTAACTTTTCAATAAGTAAAATTCTCTTTCATCTAAAATTCTGTAAGCAAGCTGAAATGCAAGAAGGCAAAAACTGGTCTCGTGAGATCAGCTGGCTATGCAATAGTGGCCTTGGCATAAGCAAGCCATGTTCAATCTTGTGATTATACATGGAGAATGAAACAAACTTTGGTGCTTTTCCACTTGTGTCAACTGACCCTTTTCATGGTAGGGGTACATCGGCTGCTAGTGCAAATCAAGACCTAAAAAAAGCATTGGAAGCAGCAAGTCAGTATGGCATTATGAGAGGAAATGCTCCACATTTATCTAAGCTATCCTATGTTGTTAACCACATCTGCTTTCATGTAATGGCATAAATCTCTCCCTGATGCTGATCTCCACACTGTCTGATCTCTTCTAATCAGGACAATATACTAGTATACTAGTCTATATACTGTATCTATCTATCCATCTAGCTACATCTAGCTAGCCTAGCTACCTAGCTACCTACCTACTTAACTGTAAACACACACACAAGGTTGGGAACTGTAGGTGGGAGACCAATGCAGAAATGACAAAGCATCATTTCAAATTATTAAAAATGAAGAGAGAGCAGTACAAATATTGATCTCACAGCTACTCTGCAGCATTTCTTCAACTGATGTTTTACAGACAGCATCCGGTGCTGCAGCAGGAGTCATTCACAAATTACTGCTTTATGTGAGGGAATTGCATTATCAGTGATGCCTCAGTATGGTAGTCACGGTATTGACCATGCATTTCCACAAATACTTACAATGATGGAGTTACAACACTACTCTGAAAAGTATATCCCTCAATTATTCAGCAGTTCAAGGGTTTAAATTAGCTTGCTGAACACAGTAGCATGATGAACTTAAGCTTGTTAAGCCATTGACAACTGAACTGAATGGAACTGTATCAAGAGCATTAGCTCCATGTCAACTTCATTAGCCATGCAGCTGTACTTAACTTTTGTGTAATCAGTGTGGCCGCAGCAGTTTATTCCCATCATTATTATCCAAAGAGATCCTCTCAGAATGCCTCTGCCTTAAAATCAACTTTGGTAGCACTCACCACAGAGGAGAAAATATGATATATGTATTCTGCATGAAATATATGCTAACTAATTTATGATGGTGCAGCACATTAGGCACATATTTCCTAGTTCTCACAACCCAACAACCATTCCACCCTCACTATCACCCAATAAATTTGTCTGGTTTAAAAATGAATATGAACATTGAAATTGCATAACTCCCTCACTTGGTGAAAGGATCTGCTATTTGAACTTCAATAGATGGCTGCTGGGCATCATGCTCAGAAGCCATCTATTGAAAGGGGGTCTGGATGGGAGGACGGACAGAATAGATGGTCTGTCTGGTTTTCTGGTGAGGCAAGTTGTGATCTGCAAGTTATCTGGCAAGCCTGAGATATGGAGAAAAGAGGAGAAAGAGACGGTCTGAATCCCCATATTCAATCAAAAGAGATTTTGTCACTGACAGATTCTACTTTAATTGGATTTCTCTTCCCATTTCTTTTTGGGTATAAATCTTCCTCAAAAACGACACCTGATCTGACACTTGTCGTCATCAACAAAGACCCAAGATAGATCTATGAAATTGGTGCTAGCCTGAATCGCAGCATTCTGCAGCTTGTGATTGTACCTTAATGCATACGGCAATAAAGGAGCTCCTTTGATTTATTTTGTGGGCTTGTTGTCCTTTTTATGCTATGGTGGTAGCATTTTCCATTATCTTCCCAAATCTCTTTGTAATCGGAGAGAGATGCTACTTCAAGAAAATCCTCAGAGATGAATCTATCTTTTCGAATCCAATCTTTTTTCCATCCTTGTTGAAATAATTTTTTCATGTGCTACTGAAAAATGTACTAACCTTCCCGCCTCCTCTGGATATCAAGGCCCATCTGCAGAGCAAGGCAGTTCAAGTAATGAACTGGAAAATGAACGATGCTGATGCATATTTCCTCACCTGTGTTAATTACTCTAATCTGCTTTAGTTTTTAATGGCCATATTCTAGAATCAAAGACCAAACAGTAGCAGCGGATGCACCACCACTGAAGGTAATAATTGCAGCCAATTATTAAAAAATAACAGTAATTCAGAAAATGTGGATGTCTGGTTTGACATGCACGGTGTGTACATAATGGTTGGCCCAATTTCAATGTCAACTGAACAAAATATGAAGGGGGTACAGATGTTGTAATTAAGTCAGCAGCTAAAATCACTCTGAATATTCCAAAAAAGATTTTCACATGCGGTCGATGTTGGTACGATGGCCTGAACAAAAACTGAACCCCTCTGTAAATATTTATCCTGGTGAAAAAAGAACAAGTGAATCATTTTGAATGAATCATTCTCAAGCTCAAAACATGGCGTGTCTGCAGTGATACTACTGTTTCAAGTAAACTGAACCTCCCACTCCGAGTTTCCCCATCCAAGCTCATTGAACAAGTTTGACAGTACCTCTTCCAGTGTTTGGCTAGTTGTCCTTCACTCAGCCTGCACACTCAAAAGCAATACAAGCCTTTGCACTGAGACAAATTTGGTTTCCATGAATCATCAAAGTACAGGATACAGTGAGACACAAAGCCACTGTCAATGGTCAGTCAAGCTGAATTCTGTGTGAGCTAAATCAGTTTATTGCATTGTACTTCCACAAACAAAGATGTCCTGCTTTGAAACCCACTCTTTGAAAATTACTACTGATGCATTTACTAGTGCTTTTCTAACCATATGAGA
>OMLF01057642.1:6933-28734 GCA_900302615.1 Holocentrus rufus | reverse complement strand
GTGAATCTGTGAAAAAAATGTGTGAATGAAAAGTGTGAAATAAAAGCAGGTGACCGATACACAGCATGTTGCATTCTTGAATGTGTTATTATTATTCTTGTTGTCCATTCGCTGGCTTTTACACAAATATTGTGCTGAACTAGTCCCGAACAAAATATGTATCACATATGTTAGTTTCCTCTCCTCTCCTCTCCTCTCTCCTCTTCCTCCCCCTCCCTCGCTTGTGTGCCGAGATGTCTTCAGAGGGCTCAGATTAATTAAATCTCTGGGTTCTTCCTAAAATGTTCAACTCCCTGTGACAGGCCACTGTGTAATTGTCCTGGTGTGTGCACAGCAGGAGCCACATCAACTCAGCTCTCTCAAGGATCCCACTTGCTCTGTGAGTTACACTTTATTACAGCACGAGGCCCGGGTGTGGGACCGTACTGTACTGTGGCTCAGCTGCTGAAATCCACCACGGGAGAGTTGCGCACTTGTTTACTTTTGCAAGGCTTTCGCCGTCAGAGCAGCGAGTGTTTGGGCCGCCCTCCCCGAGGAGATCAGCCTGGCAAGAACCGCTGTCGTCTTTTAAATCGTCTCTTAAAGCGGTAAAGCTGGGGTTCTCAGACTTTTTGGATTTGGGCTCCATCGTTGGCGCTCACTGCTGTGGTGTTTTTGCACTGCACTTCCCAGAGATCACCTACTAATCAAATAGTGTGGCCGGTAGTGTGATGTGTTTTCCCCTGGATTTTCTATGGTCTGAGTTTGTGTGGCGAGCTCTCTTTACAGCCATGTTGGCTGCTGCTGCTGCTCATGCTAACAGCTCTCACTCATCACTTCCTATGTGTCAGATAATTTTTCCCAGGAAAGTCGTGCCTGACAGCAGGTGTGCAGAGGAGTAAATGTAAAGCCTGTCATAAATTGGCTGCAGGATCTGCCCTTGCTGTGTAATACCTATTGGCAACAGAGAGTAGGAAAACAAACATTTGTTTTTTATGAAAATGACAGGTTGTTACATTAAACCTTATTTCTGCAGATGCGCTTTCATGTAGCAATGTTTCTCTTTCCACTATTTTTCAGCCATATAGATTTCTTGACCTTATCAGTGTTTCTCAACATACGATTAAGAAAAAAAACCTTGCAGGACAGGAGGAGGATTGAAGTTGAGAAACACTGGTATAACCACACTGTCCTCCTCCACCATTTAACCCAGCAGCTTTCAGTCCTGGTCCTTAGGATCCAGAGCACTGCTGTTTTTTTTGTCCTATCAGCTTGTTAACTACATTCACCTAATGCACAATCAGATGGCTAGATTGAAAACCAGCAGGGCTCAGAGTCCTGAGGATCAGCACTGAAAAACTGCAGCACAGGGTGTGTATCTCACCCCCACCTTTACGGTGATGCTGATAACTTGTGGAACTTTGTGTCCATCTCATGTCTTTGTGTTAATTGTGAAGCACTTTGAAACTTTGTTTAAAAAAATTGTGCTGCACAGCTGAAGTTATCATATTGACATGCAATTTAGTCATTTAAGAGGCGCTCTCATGCAGAGTGCCTCTCTGGGGGATTCAGTCTGCATGGTTGTTGTGGTGAGTGAACCTGTGATCATTAACTACAAGGCACCATGCAGCCTCTCCACTTCCTGCTCTGCTGAGATTTGTTGTTGTACTTTAAGTGAAATGCAGTTTTCTTTCTGTCTCCAAGAGGGGGGGAAAAGTGATCACTTACACTGTTGTGTTCGACTAAAATAGCAAAATGCTGCAGTGCATGACTTTCTCAGCTACTAAATTAAGATCACAGCTGGCTCGTCTCGTGTTTGTTTCAGAAAGAACAAAAGAGTCTCAGTGCTCGTTGCCAGTGGCACATTGAGTTAAACAGCGAAACACAGATTGGCAAGTTTGATGTCTGGGATTTGATCTGTTGTAGCCGCATTTCTTTTTCTTTCTTTCCCTCTTTCCTTCTATTTATTTCCTCCTTCTCTTCTTTTACACTAAAGGCACCACACAGTCATACAGAAATGGAATCAAACTGACCTGGAAAAAAGTTTTCCCTCATAAAACTCCAGGAATCGACAGTGTTTCTGAGAAGTTTGGGCTGCACATGTGTCCACTAGAGAGCACTGTAGCATCAGTCATCGTCAGACCTGGTTGCTTCTCGTTTGCTTTCTCAGTACGGAGCCAGTGAGGCAGAGCAGGTCAAACCCTTAACACAGAGCAAACGAACACACACCCAAAATAACAGCATCAAAATTTAAAACTGTCAGACTTTGTGCTACACACTCAAAGAGAGAATCATGAATTGAATCCAAACAGAGGTGTGAGGCAGCTCTGTACAAAGTTGCTGCCTGGTCCGCCCCGGTGTGTGTGTGTGTCTGTGTTGGGGGATCATGGGAAGCAGAGTGCAGGGTTAAAGAGATGGAAAACAGAGACTGTGCTCGTCCTGCAGGCCTCCGCCGCAGCCAGGATACTGAATACGTCACTTCTGACATTTCACACTCACTCATTTTACGGCCCCATGTCAAATAATACACCCTGCGCACCCACACGTACACATGCACGCAGGACACACGGATATGGACACACACACACACGTACACACACACACCCACACACCCTGTCCGGCAGCCATCCAGGCAGGCAGGCAGCAGGCTTGATCAGATAAATATGAGGCTTGTAATGCGACCACAGAGACGGGACTGATGGGATCAATAAAGAACGGCACTGCAGGTCATCAGGAGAACACAGCGAGGGGATAAATATGGACTGGCTCATTGGAAAACAGAGCGCGGAGACTGATGGGTACACAGGACTATATGTTCTCTCATATGTTCTCTCACTGATCTGACACAGATCACAGGCAGCCATCGCTTACTCTGATGGTCCCCTGCCTGCAGCGAAACCAGACCAGAGGGGCGCTTCCTCGCGACGCGCCGACACTCTGAATGAGAATTGCTTCAGCCTCAGTTGTAGTTTGTAACTTTAACGGCATCCTCTTCCTCTGCATGCGAGGGTGGGACTGGTCTGTTGGCTGATTTTGGATTTTTATTAGATATCGGATATTGACCAGTCCATCGCTGATATGATGGAGGTTTCTCCCCGATCACAGCTATGTAGCATTGAAAATTGCAAAGAAATTGTAGCTCCTTGGCACATTTTATTTATTCTTTTAGCTCAGTGATGTTTTCACTTAAGTAGTTTTTCATTCATAGACAGGAACGTATCTCAGATTTTCCTCTAGCATTGAATAGATGTTGCCTTCAAGAGCTGATAACCCTAAAAAAAATTCATTAGTCCATTCATTAGTGCAGAGTTTGTTTCTTATAATGCTCTAAATGCTTTTTAAAAGGTTTTCCATGCTGCTGACAATACAGCTCCTTTATTTTTTGTTCATTTTTTTGCATGAGAATGTTTATTTTTAACGATATTTAATAGCAGCAGTATCGGCTGACAGCAGCTTCAATACATAAATAGTGGTATTGGTGTCAGGCCTGAAAAACCCATATCAATCACACTGTAATACATACGTTGTGAGTTTTGTTGGGAGTTTCGGTTACAGTCACTTTAGAGGCTACAGTATAATGTGCCGCGCGGCGACAGTGCCGACCTCGCATCCAGAATGAAATTAGTTAATGCCGCGATGTCTCAAGCCCAGGCAGCGTTCAATTAACACATTCCATTTCACACAACTATATATAATCACTGGCTATGTGCTGCTTTACAGCCCAAGTGCTGATGAGATGCATGTTTCATGTTTGGATGTGTGATTCTCAGCTACAGCCTGTCTCCGTTTTGTGTAGCGTGACATCTGCTCCCGGAGAAGAACCAGGAGAGAGAGCCGGCGCTGCGGGTTCAGAGCTAGATGGCATAGACAGTCATGTGGTGCTGTGTGTGTGTGTGTGTGTGTGATAGACAGAGACAATGTTATTCTGGGACAGTTATTATTTCAACTTTTAAAACTATTCAGGAATTTTATATGTAAAAACAGCTTGGTTGGCCAGTAGATGACATTTATAACATTGTAGTTACACACACTAGTCATAGTTTGAATAGTCTTTCTATTGAACCTTGAATTAAATGTGAGATAGAGCAGTTGATAGCGGTAAGAAGAAACCGTTGCAAGCTGTGTCCCGCTGTGATTTTCTGAATTTGGCTGTTTGAATCGTGCACATGCAGCTTTGAAATGTTTGCATCAGCAGGATCGTTTGATATGTAAGGAAACAGTAGATTGCCTTCAACCCTCACCTGTGGAGAGCCAGAGTTACAAAGAAAGCAGTGTTGGTTTACGCCAAACAAGAACTCAGCAGCAGGGGTGAATGGTGTTGCTTACATGAAGCTACAGCCGTTTTCTTTTTTGTTTGTTTTTTAGTTTAAGTGTCTCCAAATCAAATTTTACATCATTTTTTAATGTATTTTTGAATGTTGTTTTCTTATATTGTCATCATTACCATTAAACCATCATCATTGTATCGTCATCTTCATCAGTTCATCAGTATCATGATTATTATCCATGTTATAGCTAATGTATTATAATCATGCCATGTGCATCTTTAGTAATATCAGTTATGCCAGTATTGTGTCCTTTACATTGTTTTCCTCATCTCTTTGTGTTCTGTATGCACTGAGCTGTGCACACTTTTTATTTTTTATGTTTTAGGATCAAAGAAGAACCAAAGCCTCAGCCGGCACAGTAAGTAAACTGCATTACCCAGAGTGCTCTAGGCTTTGACACTTCTTCCTGTCAGTCGGTGCTGTGTGCTTCATGTGGCTTTCTCCTCTTTGTCTGGGAGGAAAATGAAGGAAATGTCACTGGTGTCATGGAAAGCTGCTGCGGCGCATGACGGACTGCACCGTGCCGTTTTTTTTTTTTTTTTTCCCTCTTCTGAAAGAAAAAGATCGACCAGATTGTTGGGCACAAACAAGCAGACTTCCATGACATCAATGACGACTGCTTTTCCTTTCTACCAGCTCTGTATAGCCGGGTCCCACACCCCCCTCCCCCTTGTTCCTGGTCTCTAACTGGCTGCCCTTCCTCATCCAGTGTGTCATCTGCACTCTGATTGGCTTGCGCAGCCTCTTACTTTATCCACACGTGTGGACTGTAGATGCATCTATTCTGCTGTATTGTACCGTACCTGCATTTTGACCAAATCTACCTGTAGGGCTAACAAGTCTGACAACCTGACCCCCTGCCACACCTCCAAAAAAGAATAAAGGACACTCCTATAACCCTGTCAGCCGAACGTTTGATGCAGCGCTCATTTTCCATTGGCTGTAGAGCTTTCCTGCTTCTTCTTTCCCTCCCCTCTAACTCTGTCTGTATTATCTATCTTCTATCTTTCCTCTGCTTCTTCTCTCTCTGTTTCCGACACTGTGTCTGGTTGTCAATGTTCCACTAATCGCCGTTCTGCCAGTGTCCCAGCCTCTTCCTCTCTCTGCTCTGGTTGTAGTGAATGTCCCCGCTATTGTTCACTTCTCAGAAGCTGACTTGCCTCCTAAAACCCTCTCAGGACAGATTGTTTTCTCCCATGATGACTCTCTGCGATGTTCCAGTCACACTGTTTGCTTATTTGAACAGGTGGTTTCCCTTTAGTGGGATCACTGAGCTGGTAAATAACGTTCTTCAGCCCCAGCAAAAGTCCCAAAATGACAAGGAGCCAGAGCCTGACGCGTAAGTAATAGACCAGACCCCTTTTGACTGATCTCCTCCCCAGCAGGTACGAACGTAGAGTGCAGTCCCCACTGGCTGTACAGCACAGCAGGTTTGACCCGAGCAGAGATTAGTCTGTTCCGACTTGTCAGCATCTGATTGTTGAAGCACACAATGCAAAAGACAAGGATGATATGCAGAGATGTACTCCTTATGAATAACATTATGCTTATGCAGGGGTGGAATGGGCGCCAAAATATTCTGCTCAAATACAATTAAGCCTACGGTTACTTTGCAGAATTTTTACCTCAGTGGAAGTCAAATTAATGTTGTAAAAATTTAATTTGGTTAAAAGTAGTTCATTTAAATTGTGTACAGAGTAAAACTTACAGAGTTTTACTGTGGGTACAAAAGCGAGTAATCATGCATAACAGCAGACATTATAGTTACAGTATTCTCATGCCGTGCAATAAGGATGCCAGAGCATATCACAATATGTGATATTACACATTATTATAGGCTATTTGGGGCATTATAAAAATAAAAAAGTGAAATCACACCTTAATTGCTCTGTTTTTATAAACATCTGAAATTGCAGGTGGTGTTGCTGCTGTTTAGTAATGTTAGTGCAGTGATGTTTTTTTTGCTCTTAGTTATCCAACAGCAGCCAATTAAGTTGGTTAACTTAATCTCACCTTTACATGCTTCTGCACGTGTGATAATGAAGGCTGGATCACACTTTATTGGGACTGTTCAATATTAATATTCAACTTAGCATCAACTTTAATACCTCATCATGAGTTTCACAACTGAGTTACTGTTCTGAACTCTATATGAACTATATATGAGCAACTTACCAGCTTTGTATGAGTTGTGTTGGGTTTTGGGTTAAGATTAGATACTACATGTTTAAATCTATGCTCAGTTGAATATCAATATTCCCCAAATAAAGTGTTCGAATAGCTATTTAATTCAAGAATATTGTTTCTGAAGCAGTGCTTTTTGGAAGCTTAAAAAATATGTTCTCTGAAGTGCATATGATTTAAACACTTAAGTCAAAACATAATCAAAAGTAAAATTATAGAATTAAAAAGGTACAGATACTTTACAGTAATAAGAGTAATTGCGACTGTATAGCCAACATAATAAAACAGGGAGTAATCAGTCAGCTAAGACTGATACAATGTTTCTTTCACAATATGTGGCAGAGCTTGTAGAGGGCTTGTAGCTGAGCCTGGCTGCTGATACGCCGGGTCTGTCATATGTCCAAGAGCGAGGCTCAAGTTACCGGCTGTGTATGGCTGTTCTGGTACGGCCCACAGGTAAGAGGGCTCAGATACGCTGGCATGCGACGGGACAATGAGCAGCGTATGATTACTCGTCAGCAGTGTCACCTACGTTTGACCGTGTTTGACCGAATAAGTAAACCCTCTGGAGGATGGGCGCCGTGTACCAGCTGCCTGCTGCCTACTACCCTGCCCTCTTCTCTTCTCTTCTCTTCTCTTCTCTTCTCTTCCCTTCCCTCTTTGTCTACCCCATGTCTTTCTCGTTGGCGTCTCCCCTGTATTGTTTTGTCTGCACTCCCGTCTCCAAACCTGTGGTGTCCTCCTTTTCTTTTGTATTTCTATATCCACATTTGCATATCTACCTCTCTCACTACTCTGTTCATTCTTGCTCCCTGTTATCTGCCTCAGTGCGCAGCTTGAAAAAACATGACACATTAAGAGTCCGTCAAAAATGTTTGCTTTGGATTTTCTTTTCCTCACCTCTATGACCCCAAGGGGTGAAAGAGTATTCGGAGAGCTGAGCGTAGAAGTGACCTGATACAGAGGAAGGGAAAGGTAATCATTGGTCATCTTGGACGGCTCCTCTCAGTGACCTTGTCTGTCAGTGGGACAGGGGCCCTGCATCGAAAGCGGGTCTTTGTCGGTGTTTGAGCGCGAGGGAAGATGAAGTGAGAATAAAACATGATTGCCCGCTGTCTTATTTCCTTGATCCTCGGAGACAGTGGCTTTGCGTCTTGTATCGCGGGCGTCATCGCTCCGTTATCAGGCCCTCTGTCAGCAAATGAGATTTGGTGGGATCCGTTAAACAAGACTACATACTAATCTCCGCTTGCTAAATGGACAAAGGCTGTGACACAATTAGCCCTTTAATCCCTCAGTGGGTACAATGAGGGGCATGTCAGTGGTGTTCCCATCTAATGTTTAGATGGCATCGAGGCTCACGCACACAAACACACACACTCACACGTAGATCGTTGTCAGGGGCTGTGCTGCAATTACATTTGGGCTGTAAAGGTCTGTTTGTGGGTAAAGGCGGCGAGTTTATCTCAAACGCGGAGCTCTACACGGTAAAAGGATAGGACTGCTCAATAATTCAGAAGTGCTAATGAATGTTGCAGGGGATATGTGGGGCGAAACCAATTCTAATCGCCATATTATGAAGTCAGCCCAGTGTTTAGTTTCCAAGGAGACGCTCGATTGACATGTGTCATACAAAATGCATGCGAGGAGTCCATGCAGGTTTTTGCGGCAGCCTCGCAGGATTTGTTACGAGTGTCTTGTCTAGTCCCGGGTTGAGGATCTGGAAGATCAGGTGTAACGTGTCGGTGGACAGGCCACTTATAGGAGGGAAACAGCAACTCATTCATCCTTTACACATTTGTCATGTAGTGTATCCACTGCAAATAAACAGTTGATGGTGGATTCTACTGTGTGTGTCTCCATGTTGGAGACTACTGATGTCATTTTCATGATATCTGGTTTATATGAAGTATTTCTTTATCCGCTATTATAGCACAGGTGCACTCTGTCTTACCCCACGACCGCCCTGATATAGAAACACAGGTGCAAATGATTCATTAAATGCTGGGGAACCTGAGAAAGTGGAATTAAGTGATGTTCTTAAACTTGCAAGGCAAATTTGATACCCACCCCCTGTTTCGGGAGAGGTGCGGTATCAAAGGAGGAGCTCGGCTTTGAGGTTTTCGAGGTCAGGGCTTTTAAAGCAGAGCGCCTGCTTTTTACTTTCAATATCTCACATGCTGCACGAGTCCCAGGTCAGGTCAGTTCGTCGGTCTAGAATAGGAGTTTATTGTGCGAGCGTGATTTTCAGAACAGGACTGAACACTTTGGATCCTTGGGGCCATGGTGGCAATGGGAAAAATAATTTGGGTGCACTCCATGATTTATTTTTGAGCCAACTGTGCCATACACATGAATTTATTATTTTAAACCCAGACCTTAAAATAAATGCATCTATGCAAATGGAAACAGTTTGAGTTAAGATGGTTTAGGCCACAACAAAAGGTGTAACATAGTGTGAGAATCCATGTGCAGTGAGTGCAATAAAGGTCATATCCTTTTAACATTTTAAAATCAAACATAACACTACTTTGTTTATTCAAACAGTAATCCTGTGCACTGTGGATACGGTGCCAAGAATGAATACACCTATACACCACAGAGATCATTACAACACCCTCTAGTCATTTCCCTAACCTCTGTCCTTTGTGTTTGCTTACAGGAAGTTGCACCAGCAGTTTGAATCATATAAGGACCAGGTGAAGAAGATGGGGGAGGAGTCTAAGCAGACTCAGGACCAGAAGAGTGAAGCCCCCACCTGCGGGATATGCCACAAAACCAAGTTTGCCGATGGCTGTGGCCACCTCTGTTCATATTGCCAAACGAAATTCTGTGCTCGGTGCGGAGGACGAGTGTCTCTGCGGTCAAATAAGGTAACGCTGCCTTTCATGTTTGGAGCTCCTCATAAAACCACACATACACACACATGTGCACGCGTCGCGCCCTCAGGCAAATTTCTGCTTATGTTACTGTTTGAAAGCCAAGGTTTTTGAAAACACCGGAGTGAAAACATATCTGGGAATTGAGCCAGTGTTGTCTCCGATGGCAACTCATCCTTCTCAGATTATCAACATCCACTCCAATCAATAGTGTGTGTATAAGAAAAGACAGGCTGCATGCCTTTGTTCTAATTCTGTTCACTCTCAACATCTGATACGCTGAGACACAGCTGTACATTTCTTATTCAGGTCTGACTTACAGTTGTTCCCTCTCACCACTGGAGGGAACTGTTCCTCTTTTTCTACACCCATAATGAGGAATCTATTGGCTGTTTTTGTGTGTGGCACTCCAGTGCCTAACTAACCTCGGTAAAATCCTCCCCACAGACTAAGCCAGAGCTTTTAGTGTTAGACTGCTTAAATTTGAATCATGAGCTTAAGTGTTTTTATGCGATGCCTTTCATTTCTTCGCTGTTGGAATGTGTGATGGTGCTGCTGCTAATGCCACTCACAATCTTTCTCTCCCTGTCTCTCCTCCCTCCCTCTCCGTCTCCTTCTTTCTGCTGCATTCCTGCTCTCATGGAATTGCAACAGGAGGACAAAGTGGTTAGCAAATCCTTTTTCTGTGTTTCTTGAGACTGTGTCTGAATACAAGCATTGCTCATGAAATGCTGTGATATGCATATATACACATGCAGCGGCCAAGAGTGAAAAGAGACACGTTACGACCGTCCTGATCGTGTCTCTTATGATCTTTATCTTGTCTCTGAGTCTGCCAATCTATAATGAAGCTACAATAGTGATAATTGTGCAGTTAAGCCTTTTTTTATGCTTTTGTTGTTTATGTTTTTGATACTGGTCAGGCATTCATTTGTACATTATTCATTTGTGTGTTATGACTGCTTTCAACAGGATAAAATCTGACTTCATTTTCACCATGTAGGCAGTTAATTAGGCTATTTTCCTAGTGTGGATCATCATTCCACTAATAGTAACAACACCAACAAGCAGCTGGGGGAATGATCATTCCTAACTAGGCTACACTACTGGTTGAAACAACAGCTCTAATCAATATGAAATCCTATACACGATCCAAACTGTCCCAATCCAATGCTAACATCAGGTCCTACATGTGATATACCGTAGTTGAGGGCAGTGACTATTTTGAATCAGAAAGGAAAGTCATAATGACCTATTATAATAGGCATTTGAATTCCCTTGGGGATTATCTGTATTTATACGACCCACTAGCCAAATATAACATCACAAAGGCCGCTAGTTGAACACATCACAGGGGTCACATTATCGTAGTTGCCCATGTGTAAAATAGAATTCCTATAGCCGTTGTAGCTGTAACCTGCTTGTGTTTAGCTGCTGACTGCCAAATGGTAGCCGAGGTCTATAGGCCAAGCTGGAGGGCGGCACAGCAGAAACACTGGAGAATCCAGTGTCCTGCTGCTCTGTCCACTGCCAAGACCCCAGTTGTACAGGCTGCTATTGTTCCCAGGTAGATAATGGCTGGGGGATCGGTTACCATGTTGTACAGATGGTGTTGAGTAATAACGGTGGCAGCAGGTTGGCGATGGGTAGCCGGGCCGTTGGCAGATATGCCCCGGGACGTGCCCTGAGCCGATGCCCGCTATTTACCTGGTGGTGGCCTGAACTCTTGGCAAATTCTGCATGCTGTCTGCGTGGATGTTGCACTGTGGAGGCTGATATAAATATCATGTACCTGAAAAACTGATTTAATAATACTGTAAGGTCTGTCTTCAAAAAAATAAGAGTGTTAAGTATTTATCAGGAGTTGAGAGGAAGAGTATGGCAAGATTTGATCCTCGTCCAGTGGAATATACAGTATTTTGCTCCCGAGACATATTCATCTCTCTGAATGGAAATGCTGCCGTATTTTTTATATTTTTTGCAGATGTGACTGAATGAGCTGAACTTTAAGAAATTGCTTGTACATATAGTTTTCCTGAACAGGGCAGCAGAGGAGGGGCTTGCAGTTTGGCAGTGTACTGAAGTTTGGATAATAAGGTCAGTCAGAAGCAGGGCAATGAGGGAGAGAGGTGAGGAGGGGGGGAGTGCAGGGTTAGGTCACTAGTCCTCCTATCATATACAACTGTTCTACATTGATCTGGTATCAGAGTCCAGTGTCTCAGGGCTGACAGGAGCCAAAAGGGTCAACAGGGGCCAGTGGAGGCAGGGCTCTGGTTCCGAGGTGAGCCCGATTGAAAATATTCTCTTTCAGCTCAGTGACAATGAGACGGAGCTGGACTGCGGTGCAAGGTAACCCACTGAACTAGTGTAAGGGATTCACAATAGAACCTCTTGTAGCATAGGTCATTTAGATTAGTTCCACATGACCTCCATCTATTCAGAACGGGCAGAGCATTATCTGACAGACTGGGCAGCAGAAAAGTTGATCTGATCGTTTTGAGCTCGAGCAGAACTTCTGTAGATGTTGCACAAGTGATTGGATGTTATGGTTTTTTGTCAGTTCCGCTTAATTAGTCAGCGTGCAATGGAGAATGGGAGTAAAGTTCATACACAGAGGGAGAGAAGTGATTATTAAGTTGTGAGCCAGATTCGAACCCACACCCCCGTGAGCATGTGGTCGCTCACCAGGACTGCGGGGATGTTGTCTTCTTACTGCTTTATGTGATCGCGCTTGTCGTTTGCAGATGGACAGTGGCTTTGATTACCCTGCCAAACAAACAACGGGGCACATTTCGGTGTGCCCAACTGCCCCGTGTGAAAGCTTATGTGTCAGTGAAAGAGGTGGCGGTGGTGAAATCTGCCCTTTTTCCATCCGTCTACTCTTTCCCTCTCTCACAAATGGTGACAGCAGTGGCGAGAGAGATCTTGTTCTGTGAAACGCCATCAATATTTACAAGTCTCTATGTCTGGGGCGGCAGCAGCAGCAGCAGCTAGCGGGGTTGTGGGAGACTGGAATACAATATAGAGCGACTGAGAGTTAAAGAGGCAGTAAAATAAGGAAAGGTTGGACAGAAGGACATACACCAAGCTCTGAGGGTGCCTCCCAGGAGCCCCAAATTAGCTGAATCAAGTACTTGGGATTATAGTCACAATTAATCACTGTGCCTTATCACAACAAGGTGGATAATAACAGATATTAAAACAGTGATAAAATGCCTTTGCGGATAACAATCATCGTTCACAGTGAAGTTTTGAAGATAAAGATAAAGCCTCTTACAAGAGGGCCAGGTGCCTTCGTCTCTAAAGTATACGGCATACTTGAGAGGCACAAGGTACAGAGTTACTTTTCGGGGTCAAAATACAGAACGCCTTTGATATAGATAAACTGTGTGTCAATGTTCTGAAGTCTCCAGAATCCTTGCTTGTAGCGGTGAAGCTCCCACCACTTCCTCTGATCTTGCTTCAAAAGGGCCCGAGGAATCAACAGTCTCCTGGGAGGAACTCATTTGTGATTAAAGCCACTTTTGAGGATGTCACACGTACCTCTGCCCCCCCATCCCCCCACCCCCTCAACTTTTCTGTTACACAATAAAAGGGGAGCCACCACAGTATCTATCCAGATCCACTTCAAAGTTGAAACAACATTTTGGCAAATAGAATTTGTTATGGCGCATTACAAGCAGCTTTGTGAATTCCTGAGCAGCATTGTAGATTAAACAGAGAGGAGGGACGCTGCCTTAAAGAAAGGCCTGGCACACACCATGCATGGAGACAGCCCATAAACACAAAAGATAAATTAGCCTTCTCTGTTTTTTTTTTTCTGATGAGGCTGACATAATTTTCCTTCAATTTATATTCATATATTTTCAAGCGTTTTCTTAAAATTTTTGTCAAACAAATGTAGGATTATTAAAATACCTGTTTTAAACCACTTGCATGCTTGCAGGATAAGTATTGCTAACAAAAGCTGGTTGCAAAAGTAAAACTCTGCAGCTCTATTTGCCTTCGAAGCTGCTGATGTTACTGTGCTGCAGTAACATCAGCACTGTGTTGTGACTGTGTTGCTGTCAGCTAGCAGTGCTAATGAAGAGAGTTGTAAAACCTACCAAATGTAACAACAGTATCTTTGCAAAAACGAAGGCAAAATAACACCAAGATAGTAAGCCCCTTAACCATAATTGACAAGGCATTCCACTTCATTTACATTGCAATTTTCAAAACAACTGTTACAAAATGTATTCCATAACAAATACAACAAATAACAAAAAAGAATAAAATAAAAATATAAGGAACCGGATAAGAATACAAACAGGGGTAAAATAAAGCATCATAGTAAAAAATGCTTTCCTGTATAAGAAGTGATTTAAAAGAGAAGTGATTTCAAAGAAGCACCTGATCTGGCTAACCTGAGCTCCTCCAGCAGGGCGTCATTCCAAAGCTTGGGGGCCCTCACAGCTAAGACTTGGTCATCTTTTGTTACAAGCTGAGTCCTTTGAATAGCTAGCAGGGCTCTTCCAAAGGGCCTCAGTGCTTCAGCTCCAAAGTTAAAAGATCTGATATACTGCATGTCATAGAACAAAGACGCATGTAGTTTCAGCTTCTCATAGTGCTGAGACACTGATGTGCTGGAAGTTGAACACAATATTTTTGCCCCAGATTCTCAAGTATTGACAAAAAAAGTAGTGGTGGATAAAGTTCCTGAATGCCATTCTAAGCAAAAGAAGACATGTCCTAACAAGTTGAAGTCACCCACTGAAATACCACTTTGCTTAAAGTCAAAAGTGTCTTTATCTTTAGTGTCTTTAGTGATTTTATATGTACTTTATCAAAATTACAAATACTATAAATCCTAACCCTTTATGTATAGTATTATGCACAT
Source organism: Holocentrus rufus (assembly GCA_900302615.1). Classification (NCBI taxonomy): domain Eukaryota; kingdom Metazoa; phylum Chordata; class Actinopteri; order Holocentriformes; family Holocentridae; genus Holocentrus; species Holocentrus rufus. Next base: position 14,485 of record OMLF01057642.1, on the reverse strand, counting down.
GAAAAATTTTAGATAGCAAAGCTGGCTGATTATCATGACCCCATAATTTGCTGGCTGGCGAAGATAACATTAGCTATATTAAGATTATTAACCTTTAGTAACCTCATTGCATTGTTGTGAAATAGCTAATTGGCTAGCATTAGCTATCCTGCTTACCTCTCCTTTGAGATTTGATGCTGAATTTATGAAAGTCAAAATTTTGTGCTGTCAGGGCATATAGAGCTCACACTTTCATGAGAATCCCCATTCATTCCAATTAATGTAAAGCTTTTCACTGCATGGTCAGTCAGCGTCAGTATGGGCAGTGGCCGGATCTTTTGGATTTCAGTCTTTTGCTGCCATTTTCTCTTGGTGAACGCAGCACTGCTGCAGAGTGTGCCACATCAGCCGGGGACTGAATGCGTGCTGACAAGTACAGATATGCTCTTGTATGAATGAAGGGAGTAACATTTTTCACAGGGCAAGTAAATGTAACAACGTGTCACAGAAATAATGGATCAGAGTAAAAAGTGTTTGGTTCAGGAAAATAGTGAAGTACAAATGAAAGTTGCCACAAATGCAAATATTCAAGTGAAGTACAATTCCATATATACTGTACACCACTGGAAACAGGGGACAGGTCTGTGCTGTGACCATACATGTCACAATGTAAACACAATGTATTTCCACAGACTGTACATTAAGAGATTCTTGTTCAAATCTGGCAGCATGAAGGATACAAAGACTTAATATTTATTTATTTATTTATTTATTTATTTATACAAGGGGCTTAGGCTACATAGCTTGTTAGCTGCAGTTTTTCTTAGACACTATGACATAATGCTGCGTTCAATTGTCTGACAACAGAGGCAGAAAGATATATGGACGGCATCACTTAATTGTATTGTGTTATAGGTTTCATTAAATCTCAAGAGAGGATTGAGTCAGAGGTGACTCAGTGGACAACGACGAGAAGCCCTGCCTGTCCCCTGACTTCCGGGCTGGAAGTCCACACCGTGTCTGTCTATTGGACTCCGGGAGCAGAGCTGGGACGCGCCGCATATCTAATGAGCTAGCACCAGCTCCGGTACAGAGCCAGACTCCCTGTTCGAGATGAACTAATACAGCGGCGGTGGGAACGATAACGTGATTTGACGCGCAATCGCTCAGTTCACATGTTGTCGCTCCCGTGCTGACATTGAATCCGAGATTGTTTGCACGGTTTCCTTTGAAGATGGGTCCCGTGAAACAGTTAAAAGATTTGAATGTCATTTTTTTTTTTTTAAAACTGACGTCCCTTGTGTGATTCTGTAATAGCTTTCTTGATTCAAATTCGGGAAGAAGGCTGCTTGGATTTTGGGGCTCGCGCGTGTCCTTTCTGGTGAGCTTGGTCAAATGACTCTCACAGTCAGCATCGTGTAACCTTCACGGTGTTTTCACCAGCCGCTGTCCGGCAGCCTGTTGTCAGGAGTTGGAGCTGTCCGCGGTGCTGAAGGTCGGAGCAGTTTCTTCGTTTTTACCAACCAAAAAAACTGCGGACATTCCTCAACGCGCAACGACTAAGAAGAGACGCCGATCTTTCTAATCTGCACAGGCAAAATGTTTTCTCTCCACGGCACCGTGGGTAAGCTGAGTGAGAATGAGACCGACTGCATCGCCTTTTCCACCAGTCATGCTGTTTTCTGAACTGTGAATATTTCTGCACATTCGGCCAATATAATGCTGCAGCTCAGCCGACAACCTGGTAACACAGAGTCGATCTAAATAATTGCATGCGTCTCTTTGAAGATGCATATTTCCTAATTTTAAGTATTTATTTCAATTTTCAGTTCAGTCTGTCACAGGCGTTTAATTACGCTTACCTCATGTGTCAAGGAATGCATATGTGTGACGATGTGACGACAATAGATTTTTTTTTTTTTTGCTTGGTCAGTATCCCTCTGTGTCTGTTTCGGCATGGGGGGAGGGGTCTTACAGGCATCTGCCGTCTATGCTTGAAACCGTATTTTGATTTTCTCTAGCCTTTTTTTCCTCCCTTTTTCTCATGTATCTGAACTTCAAACAAGGGGCATAAATATGCATCAAGTCTATTATTATTACCGCCGCGGTACACTAAAATTAGAAGCTCATTAAAATGTAATTCACCACGTGTAGTCAGTGTTGGAGCATGTGAATGTAGGCGCTCCCCTTTCATTCTCATTGGGCGCCTAATGAATCACACCAAAATGCCCTGTAAACTTTTAATCTGGAGATTGGCTTCAGAGGCCTAATTTCAAATGCTCTATCTGTGGTGCAATCAAAGCCAACATCAAAGTATTTCTTTATCTATATGCTGTTGGTTTTTGTTGTTTTTACAAAATGTGTGCGTAATTGCAAGAACATCTATGTCTGACACCATTCTTTATATAATGTAATCTCATTCCTGAAAATAGTAATATAAATCTAAGTGTTCAGACCCTCTTTAAAATCCAGTGAGGTTCACCTATCGTGATTATACATTATTCAATGCCCTACATATGCATAGCAGGTCTATTATTGCAGCCCCACACTTTAGCCTCCAGCCATGGCAGTAATCTGCTCTGGAGTGTATTAGATAGTATCCATATTGATGCCTGTACTCTTCAGCTGGACTACATCCAGACTGTGATGTTCTGAGGAATACTCCAATCCCCAAACAATGAGTTTTTAATGAGTAGTTCAGTTCGCGTCAGTTCAACTGAAGGAGAGAAACGGCCCGGCAATATGATACCTATGACAGTTCATTTACCACCACATCAATATTTCAGCATGGACCATATCTTTTTAGTCTTTACTTTGGTTCTTTTTGCTCTCAAACCAAACCACTGTAGCATAAGTGCTACAGTGGGCCTACATAGTATATATTTAAAAATTTAGATTTTTTGGGGATTATAAACGTAGCCATTTTAAGAGTTTCACCAGAGCAGTTAAATCAAGAGATTCATTTTGTCAGTTATGCTGCCATATTCTGCTAGAATGTGAAAAAACATCACTGATTATATTTAACATTGGCACTGGCTTTTCATTTTGACACACTCTGGTTTGCCTGGAAGGATCCTGCTGATTCACTCCATAGCCAGTCACTGTTAAATAATGTTGTAGTGCTGTTTAATGGCCACAAGAGAGAGCTCAATGCTCTCTTTTACAGCAAATCAGGCTGGGAGATGGTGTGCACGTGTGTGTGTGCGTGCGTGTGTGTGTGCATGTGTGTGTGTGTGTGTGTGTCTGCCCCGAGGGGAACTTTGATATGGCTCTGCAGGGCAGGCAAGAGGAGAACATGTAAATTGCATAGCTGAGAGTTACATACAGTATTCTCTATACAGCTATATTGGACAGTAAAATTCACTGCAAAAGAAGACCTTTAAAAATATATTTGTATGTATCACCAGCATTGTTTTAAGACTGACTCTATGCAGCGCATCATTTGGGAATAGATGAATGCTGACGGTCAAAGATAAACTGTCCAATGGCATCCTTGGCTGGTGCGTCTGAAAACACACACATAGACACTCTCTGTTTCACACTCGCACACACACATTTTTGAGAAAGATTATGATTGCTGGTATCATTGAAAGCACCCTCGGTCTGAGGGGGAAAGTATTAGAAAGGAAATTATTTATTGATCCCATGGCACTCGGTGTTTGTTTCCCTTAATTCAGTGGCCCAGTAAACTGCCTATAGCACATTTAATAGAGTATATATCTTCCTGCTATAGTGTGGTCGTGCTAGGTTTTTAGCTTTCTATTTTTGGCTGCAGGTTCAATGACTATGAAATGTGCAAACACAGGGAGAAATGGCCCTGCCTGAGGGCCGCAGCCCCCCACCCCCCCGCCTGCAATCAGCCGTGAAGAGTTAAGCCGAGGGGAAGTTGTGTGTATGTGTGTGTGTGTGTATTTGGAAAGTCGGGGAGAATGGCTGCAGTGAACATACCTCTGGCCATCACAGCTGCTTGACCTGTGCATGTGTTTGTGTCTGTGTCTGTGTGCATACATCCATTCGCACTGGCATCTGTAGGGGCGAGCGTGGTGTATTAGGGAATGAGGGGTATTACAGTTTACTGTCAGTGCAGGTCAAGCTCACGCTCTTTCTCCGCTGCATCACAAGGTGATCACTAGCTGTTAACCTCGTGCTGTGTGATGACTCCACCGCGCTGACTAAAGACAGGGAAGAAGGGGTGCCTTGCATGAAACAGCATGCTTCCCTTTCTACCACTTAACTTTCACTGGGATGAGGCATGAGTTGATTTTTCCTTGAGCACAGGTTATTTCTAAGGTACATTTATTCATGTGTGAAGTCAAGACAGTGATGTAAAAATGATACAAGGAATGTTGTTGGGTGATTGTGGGAACAGCTCTGGTACTAGATTGCGTCATACCACGACCAACCAAACTGTCCCACATCAGAGTTATATAAACAGGGAGAACACAGAATATTTGTATTATAAAATTGCATTACAGTTTTACTCCCAATGCAGCCATAGGAATTATTTACATCTAAGCACAGCTGCAGCATGTACCTCGAGCTTGTGCTATGTATGGCTGTTATCATATGAAAAAAAATTTAATTTAAAGGGTTTTATAGTCCTCTGTAGGTTGACGAAATTGTCCAAAAACTGGGCTTTGAAAGAGTTTATATAGCCTTTCATACCCAGCAATAACTCAATAAGGTCAAAAATGCTGTGTCATTAAGCTAACATCAAGACAGATGTTTTTAGTTCCTGCTGACATTTTGGAGATATTAGGATTTTAACCAATAGCGATGTTTTGCTCTTTACTTTTGCTCTTCCTGCCACATGTATAGACATCCACATTCATTCTGACTCTCTTCCAACGTGCAAATCGAATCCAAGCATTGATGTTTGAGGCTCCATGTGCTCAACATTCATTGGACCTGTGCACGTTTTCATTGGCCTATCTTTTGGAATACTAATGTGCTATTAGGTATGCACTGATGAGATAAAAGAGCTTGGCATGTGCAGTCCATGGGCTAAGAACGTGGTTAATTATTATTGGCAGATTGGAGAGGTGCACAGCAACTGACTCTATGTTAATTGCACTTGGGAGGGGTAAATATGTAGGTCAATGCCGATGTATGGGCTGCAGTTATCTGTGAAGGAGCTGAGCTATGTTTGGCAGAGAAGGAAAGATTGCAGTAATGAACTAAGGGTGTAGCACACAAAATTTTGCAAGCCGGAATTCAGATTATATGTTGTGAACACAGATAATGTGAAGATTGTTGCGCTTTTGTTCACTCGTTTATCACATAATAAGGTAATCTAATGATTACGTTTAAGCAACTAAAATATTGTTAAGGGTAGGGATCAAGATTGGACATGAGGTTTTGGCAAATAAAACCGTTTGGTTAAGGTTAGGGTAAGGTTTTGATCAAAGTTAAAAAAAGAAAATGAAAATTTCAGTAGAGAAATGTAGAAAATATTAAATGACTTGGAAATGGAAACCAGCTTGTTGGAGTTTAAGGTAAATGTTTCTGCCCATCCACCACCTCTTGATTTATAGAGCTCCCATCTGTGTATTGTGCGTGCACCAGTCATTTGTTGTATTGTGCCATATAATTGTGCCTATAGGTGTGCAGAGCATGCTGGAAATCCTGCCTCACCCCTCTGCATCTGCAGCATCTAAGGCCCCTGGCACATAGTTACATTTTTCTGCATGTGCACCGCGTGTCGGCAGACTATTTCTGTTCTGGATACAGCAGACATCCTTGCGGCTTTGCGACAATTGTTAACGTTCAAGTATAAATTAAGCATTACTTTACAGTATGTTGTTTCAATGGGAGACTACTGTCTGTCACATCTCCATGCAATTAAAATCGTCATGGGGAAACAAATTTCCCCCTTTTTTGTGCACAGTACATGTTATTCTCATTTTAATACATAGTGTTCATTTCATAAAATTTTGAATGCCTGTGAATGTGTCTGTGTGTTCACATTTGTGCATTCATGTATGTACATAAGTGTAGATGTGCGCAGCTGTATTTGTGCTTGTTTGTGTGACCGGTAGTGAATGAAAGAGAGTAACCTCCAGTTGCAGGAAGTGATGTCTGATTGATTAGCAAGGAGGCCGACCTTGGTGGCTCCTGGGTCTTCACAGATGACCCACAGATCACTGCAGAAATCTCACCGTGACCCCAGTTAAAGAGGCAGTCATGGGCTTGCTGGTTACACTCCCCTGGGACACATAAAGCACAATTTGTAGCCTCCCTGCTTCTATTGTGTGTCAGCACAGTTATGGCCCATCCGTAACATTGATAGCTGGTCATAAATGCCTCTTGTGTCAATATCACATCGTCCAGTACACGGCGCCTGTGGTACTAGTGTTACAAGAGTTTTTTATGCATTTGAAATGGAACTGAGATAATTCACCGTTGCTTGCTGACTTATTTAAGATGGCAGATGTGCCTTCATTTGGGAATGCACAGCGAGGCAGGCTATACCTCTAACTTTGTCCCAGTGATGTATCCCCAACTTAACATGCTTGTTTCAATGCTGCAGCAACCCCAGGAGGAAATATCTGAACAAATCTGTAGTAATGATATGTGACAGATGCTAAGTTGATAGGGATTCTTCTATAGTGGCACCTACAGTTGCAGTTGAGGCTGTGGCTACAGTTCTTTTTTTTTTCCTAAGACTGGCATATCCTCGAATTGAACCACAACAGCCAGTAATTGTGCAGACCAACACAGCTCAAGCAGCTTCAGTATACTGTATAAATCTAGAAGTACAACTCAGTCCATTTTTATTTGATTCAAAGCTCAGTGGGAAAAAAAGAACAGCTTCAGTACAGCCAGTGGTGGGTGAGGCAGCATTCAGGGCCCACCCACACTAATAACAGTAATGCACTGACTCAGCACTGGGACTGTAGAAGCAGTGTGGGTGGGGGTGGGGGGGTCTGAGGTAGCTGCTGGCCGCCCCACTGGCCGTCTGGCCAGTCAATCATTGGCAAGCTCTTAGTCTTCTCAGACACACACAGATATCAACTTTAACTGTCTTACCCTGTAAGACAGAGGTGGTTTAGATGGGTTAGCATGCAGCAGGCCTGCGTATGACACTGAATACACTGTGCTGAGAGCAAAGTACAAGTTTCTATGTTTAGATTTGAGTTCAGTAACTGATGCACATGGAGAGATTTGACTTGATGTGGTTTTTACAGATGAAGCCATATGGTTAGATAGAGAGAAGGCAGTGGAGCTGTAGCATGTAGCGTGTGCGTGCATTTGTGTGTGTGTGTGTGTTTGTGTGTGTGTGTGTGTGTGTGTGTGTGCGAGCATGTGTTTGTGTGTGTTAAGTGTGACTGGGAAAACATTTGATAAGTGCACGAAGCTTCTCTCATCAATTTTGATCATTTTCATGCTGGATTTTGTTCTTGTGGAAAAACCTCAGTAAGACTCTCTCTCTCTCTCTCCCATGTCTCTCTCCCATGCTCTCTCGCCCCCTCCCTCCTCCTGAGACACTTTCGGCTGCGTGAAGTCGTCGTTTATCCGCAGCGTGTCGTGCACATCGACCAGGCCGTTGATCAAACAGCCAATTAGCGGCGAC
>OMLF01057640.1:21790-32214 GCA_900302615.1 Holocentrus rufus | reverse complement strand
ACTCTATAACAATAAAAGAAAAACAGGTTCTAGTGTACAAAAAATTGTGCTCACAACCTCAAAAATTACATTACCATACTATACAATATACTGTAACTATTTAATTTTTATGAATTTTAGATGTTTTCTTTTTTAATGATTGCTGCTATAGTGCCACCATCTGGAGAATCTGCCTAATACTCATTAGAGTGGACTACAACTTGTGTATGTGCTCGGCACAGAGCACTTAAACACTTCACTGCAGTACATACTAAACACATTAAACTGTTTGCAGTCTTCTTGCACAGTGGTGCATTGTTTAAAAACCTCATTCAGCATTTTCCACAGAATGGCAATGTAACTGGCAGCGTGTGTGCCGCTCATCCAAACCACCTCTTATTTTTAGTCTCATGGTCTTGGTTTTGCCCTCACCCAAGCTCATCCAAATTGGTGTCACTGCAGCAGTCCTGATCCTGATCTATCTCCATCTTCTCTTGAATCTTTTCTAATGGTTTCTGAACGAGCTCCAGCTATTCTTATTTGGCCTGTAAATGCTGTAGAGGCTTAAAAAAAAGTTTCAACCATTTTGACTCGCCCCACTCGTGACTCTGCCACCTAATCCTGTCAAAAATGCCAGGCAAGACTGCGGAGGTCAGATCCAGCACACACACTCTTACCTCGGTCAGGTCTGCAGCAGCGAACTTGGCAGTCAGTGTTAGAGTATCAACGGACGAGTCCCTCTGCGGTGTGACAGTGTTTTCTGAGGGAGCCGTAAACAGTCCAGCGTCACCCAAACTGCTCTCCCCTGGCAGCAGCAGGGTTGGAGAGGACAGCTTGATGTCTGGCACCATGTCTGCAAAGAAGTCCAGCTCTGGATCTTTCTCTGGCTTCTTCTTCACCTCGATGGTGAACTCCTCCCCCAGACCGCCCATCCCCTGATTCCTTCGTGGCACCGTGGGCTTTAAGTCCCTCTCTTCTTGACCCCAGCTGTTGTCCCATGAAGAAGCGGTCTTGCTCTCTGGGGAGCCTCGCAGGGTTGAGCTCAGTTTGAGGGGTCTGGACGGCCCAGGTCTCAGTGGTTCAGGTGCAGGATTCATGGGTGCAGAGGTGGTGCCCCCTCTGGGTGGGGTGAGGATGACTGGGTCTGGTATAGGAGCTGTAGGGGACAGGTCTGAGGTAGGCTCAGTGTCCTCAAAGTCGTCCCATGGCTCCTCTTCCACATTGTGGGGCGTGAGAGGCAGCCTGCTGCTGGCCAGAGCTGCTCCCTCGGAGGCCTGGATGTGGATCTGAACTGGCTGCCCGTCTCGGTCCTTCTCGCCCTCTTCCGGGTCGCCCCAGTCAGGCCAGTCCTCCACCGGGCCCTGTGGTCGGTCCGTCTGCTCTGGGCTGTACGACAGCGATTCCACCTGGCTGTTCTGGCTGAAGCCGTTCAAAGGCAGCGACATCCCTCTACTGGAACCTGAAACACAGACCAGACCAGCAGGCCCAGCTTCAGGTTTTATAGTGTTGACATGTGAATTGTAATCAATCTATGGAGGGAGGGAACGTCTTTCTACCTGATTTTGGTGGCAGTGGGTAATTCCTGGGATTCTCCCCACTCCCATGTAGGCTGTCCATGCTTCCCAGGACCAGACCTGCAGCTCCTGTGGGTTTGGGGAACAAATTCAGGACCTTAGAGGGCTGGGCCATCTGGGGGTGGGACCCTCCAACTATGTGGACAGGAGAGGCTGAAAAACAGGTAAGATAGGATTAGTACTGACCAAATGTTGCTTACTTTTAACCCAAAAAAGTCCTCTCGAACAATTTATCTGACGTTATTAGTATTAAATTATAATAAGTATTGAAGCACTTTTGCCAAGGTGCTTCATCATGCTAGCTCATACTTTTTTTAATCTTTATTTATCCAGGAATGGGTGTTAAGCAGTGATATACTTTCCAGAAACACCCTATTTCACATGGATACAGTTATGCAAATCTACAACTGCGAGCTGCCCGCTGCAGACAGTTTCTATTCTTGGCGGTGCAGCTTCACTGCTCAAGAGCACCTTGATGCTAGTTGCTGAGGGAGGGTTGAGCAACTCCTTTGTTTTTTTTTTCCAAGCCCAGATTTACTTTGAACTGGTGACACTCCACTCAGCAGCCTGTAGTGCTTCTTTGTGCAATTTAACAAGCAGGTTAAGCGGGTTGGGAACTTGTATGTCCTGCAGCTGAGAATTATTTCTAAAAATAATCCCCTCCTATCCTCAGCTGACTTGGAGAAAAGTCATCCGCGCAGTGATTTCATTAGGATGCTGCTGCAATGATTCTGCTTGGTGTCAGTCAAACATCAGATTTACCCTTCTTGCACTGGCTTTAGCCTTTATATCACTGCAATGGGCTGAGAAAATTCTGCAATCTCTCAAAACCAACTGGATAATGTTAAAATGCATTCGTAACAAGCTGTCAACATTGTGGTTTTTCTCCCAACAGTGATATCTATGTATTTTTATACTCTGTCAAAGCTTCTTTTTTTAAACCTCATTTGTGTAACAACTTTATTATTGCTGTTATTATGATGAGGTCAGTTTTTCTTACTTTCAGGGGTCACCTCTGTGGACTTGGTGAAGTTGGGTGTAGTGCGTTTGAAGACCTTGGTCCTCTCTCCTCCTACCACCACCTGGGCTCCCAGTAAGGGCACCAGCACTGCCAGACTCTGCAGCGTCATGGCAACAAGAGAATCGTTGGTGTCTCTCATTCCCAGCAAAACCTGCGACCACAGAACAGAGAGGAAGGGAAGACAAGATTTTTATTTAGACGCAATTAACAATTATACTAATACATGTATCAGTTCTTAATAGGTTATAATAGCGATGTCATAATAACAAAAACATCAATAACACTCACTTGCACTGTGAAACATTGAATTTAATACTGAAAAACATTCAAATATAATAAAAATTTATGTCATATTATGATATAGATATAATACTGATACACTGCCCAGCCCCATACAGTTGTACTGAATTTTTAAATAGTAAACTTAGCATTGGCATCAAAATTAAAAATTGTGATATTATGACAAGACTAGACCTGCGGCAGGATCTGATTTTTGAGCTCATCGTGGGTGAAGAACTCGGCGTAGACGTGGATGTGAGCCAGCAACACAATCCTGACGTGCTCCTCGTTCACCTTGAAGAGCTTGAGGAGCTGAGGCGCCACGTGTTTCCGGTAAAGGGACACAGACAGAAGGCAATCTTCACTGCTTACACCACTGCTGGAGTCTGTCAATACGGACAAGAAGATGGAGAGTCAAAAATGACGGCATGAGCTACTGGAGTTTACTGCAACAGCTACAATTCTGTCTGACCGCCACGCCTCTTGTCCTCTGAGAGTGGATGTTATCGATCTGAGGCGCATTAGCAGCGGGATAAAGAGTTTCCTCTCCAAAATGTTCACTCACTCTTCTTTGGTCTTAGGAGATGAGGCAGGAAGCTTTTGACAGCCATGGGCTCGGCAAACACCAGAGAGTTGAGGAGTTTGGGAACAAGGCGTGCAGCTATCAGCTCTTCAGGAAGGTTCTGGACCCGGTCTAACAGAAACCTACATACACACACACACACACACACACACACACACACACACACACACACACACACACACACACACATCCAGCACACTGAGCAGCTGCAGGGCAAAACTAACCGTTCTTAAGCCACGCTTTATTTGGACGGTTCAACATTAACATTCAAAATAAGATCACGCTGTTACTTACTTAAAGAACTCATTCTTCTCTTCCTCAGTCTTCAGTGTCAGGCTCTTGAGAAAATTCATCACTTCCAGAAAGTCGTTCCTGTTCATGGGGGGGAAGAAATTGCATTTGTTTGATATTTAATCAATATTTTCATTATGTACGGGTGACGATGACAGCAGAAAGCACCAGACAAACCTGAAGAAGTCATGAGTCAGCAGGGAGCTGAGTGCAGGTCGAGACAAGGGGTCTGAGTTCAACAAGCCTGCCTGCAGAGTCCGCTTCAGACTATCAGACAGCTCCTCTGACACTAGAGAAGCAAAGAGGAAAAGAGAATGAAAAAGGTAAATAGTGCTAAATGTTGAGAAAATGGCACATGAAGGTAAAGGTCATCACACTTTCTCATGAGTAACAGCACATTGCTGCACCCCACTTCAGACCAGAACCATATCAGATAAATCATCAATAAACTCACCATAACCATTCAGCAGAGGGATAAGGGTCTCCACCATTATTCCAAAAGAGAAACTGTCTCGAGAGTGAGCATTTTTATCAGGGAGTGTTTTGAAGCCCTCGACCTGTTGACAGAATAAAATCAATTTGTTGAAATGTGAACAAAAGGAGGGATCTTTCCATTTTCCCACCCTGTCCTTCATTCTGCTTACCCGCTCTTCTGGGGGAACAGAGCTGGTCTCTCTCACATTCTGAATGCTGCTGAGAAACTGAGGAGATGAAACAAACCGAAGGTCAAAACATAACAATCTGATAAGCTACATGAGTTTTCAAGAATCTGACGCAGGTGCTTTTAATTTTAGGAGTGAATATACACACATACACCCACAGTGCATCTTGGGAACACATTTGGCATTCTAACTTCATAAAACTATTTTTTTTTCTCTTTCTTACCTCAGCAGTAGCCTCAGAGAACTTGCACACAGTTTCCATCCCTCCCAGTTTCCAATGGCCGTCTTCGCTAACAAATACGGATGAAATGCACACATTGTTGTGGCTTGATTTGCCCTAGAATGAGACAGGGGAAGAATTTTAAGTATTTTTCCTGTTCTCCACTGACAAATAGACAATAAATAGCAGCTTATGTGGGGAAAAAAGTACCAAATAAGCTCGGAGGGGTTTCCAAACATGCTGCTTATACCCATTGTAACATTACCCCCTGCCCCGCTCACCCTCTCATGTAGAAAGACAAGTGCCTGCAGGAGGTCATAGATGCCTGCACAGATCTCCTCCGGGGAGAGGCTGTCCAGTAGCAGCTCCAGGGGCTGCACCCGTTCAGTCACCAGGTGGATCCCGCCGTCCTGCACAGAGCACGACAGGAAGCGCAGCAGACACGGGTGCCTTAAGGTCTTCAGGTGCTGCAAGATGCAAGGGGGAGTCGATTCAGAAAGTGCACCTATAGCTGTCTTGTAGTTAATTACTTCCGTCATGATACTGATTAAAGACAATTTGATATGTCATGTAATGTGTGGAAAACATGAGGGAATCCATTACCAATTCAGTGTTCAGCATGTAGCATGGAGCACACATCTCCCATAGTAGCACATTGGTTCAGTAGCAGTTCCACTCATTAAAGCATAATCTCCATTCAAATCATTAAAGAGTAATCTCTGCCCTTTGCAAGAGGTTCTTTTGCGTCATCATGAGGTTTAATAAATTCACTCAGGCATATGGTGCATCAAAAGTACATTAAATTACACTGTCTCTTTTAACAGCACATACAGTGAAACCCTTCACATCTAGTATTAGCATGCATCTTGTAGCTAGATTGTCACATTTTACTGATATTGTGCATGCTCTGTTCTATTTTCACAACAAAACAACAGAATTTCCAGCAATGACAACACTGTATTACTGTGGCCTACATCATCTCCGAGTGGCTCCACACTACACTGCAGAGCAACACTCCCAAACATCCACCAGACGTTCTTTCACAAATGAAAATATAATAAGCACCAGATTTCCTAAACAAGAGCCGATGAGAGATGCCTGGATAACAATATTCCTACATCATGCGAGGCACACGCAATGAACAACATATGGAAGCACAAAGAGCCTTACTTTGGCGGCTTTGTTGACTTTGTCTTCGTTGCCCCGTTTGTGGACAAACACCGAAGCGGGCTTTCCATCCTGGAGCAGGGCAGAGTACATGGTCAGTCCGGAGGGCAGGGTGAGGAGAGGCTCCTCCAGGGTGCAGCTCCGCACGGCGCTGCTCTCCGCACCCATGGCTGCTCACCCCGAGGACACGCTTGTTCTCGGACCTGGGAGGGGGCAGCCTGTCCTAACACACACAGGGCAGACGTGGCATTTGACGGTGCGAGGCTGTCAGTTGTGAAAACACACAAAAGGGCTGGCCAGAGGCTGAAGGTCACATAATATTACCTGTTTGTATGAGATCTACCGCGGCCGAATGAGAAGTCAGCTAGCTTTAGCTGGCTAGCCTCGCCGCTACGTTAGCCAGCTAATCATTGCGACGGAGTTCGGTGGCCCTCCCGCTACAAAATATCCATGTAAGCGGCATGAACATGCAAAAATGTCTAAGCAATGTTACAAAAGGGCCAGACGGATCGTTACAAATACAGATAACATGGAGTAAAAGGGCTCCTCCGCCTTGCAAATCAGCAGCGCTAACGTGGAGCAAATGCTGTGCTGTAAACACAGACCCTTCCGGTCTGAGCGAAACCACAAATCAGCCGAGTGTGGAGTCAAGTTAAAATGTTTAGAAATGAGCCACTGCGAATCATTTCCAATAATGTGGGAAATAGTTGCACAAAGTAAGCGATTAATTTATTAAAAATCAATCTTTATCTGCTACGTAAATCAATTAAGTGGGCTGTGTGAAATTTATGCAAAATCATAAATCCCCCCACTCCAATTTGTAATGGTTGAAACTAGAGTGGTGTGAGATAACGCAGGTATGCAAGGTGGCTATACAGATGCAAAGCAGCAGTTGAGACACATCACCATATGCGGTTAAACAAGTCAACTTTGTTATTAATGGTAATCATGATCATTATAATAGCGAAGAAGAAGAATATGTCGAATAAGACTCAAAATAGTCTGCAGTCACGTGTAGTTATGAAAAGCCTATATCGGATCCTGCGTTTCCTTGTTGGAAATAAAGTAATGTGACACAAAGAACATGTGGCAAGCTGATCAAGTCAAACTACAATCTTTGAAAGCCAGCCTGCAATTAAGTGATAATGGGGATTTTATTCTTTGTTCTGTGTTTATTTCTGTTCAGGCTGTGGCAGTGACGGGTTGGGTCGACTCTAGCTCAAGTTCATCATAACAGAATTTGACAGGCTTAATTCTGCATCCTAAGAGAAACTGACTATCCAGTACGTGTTATGAATGGCTAATATAACATCATTATTTCAACTCTGAGGCAATGAAGACTCTGTCCTTTACCTCTTCCTGTCGGCTCAGGATGTGGGTAGACCATCCACACAACCACCCAGTCAGGTCATGATCTCGCCAAAAATGTATTCTAGTCTTCTCTAAATACCAGGAAACCAGATATCTAATATAACACTTTGTGAAATAAAAATATGTCAAAGATGGTTCAGTGAGATCAGAAAAGCAACATCTTCAAATTTGTACAGGCCTTCTATATGGTTAAAGCAGTTCATTAACATAAATTGCTGTGTCTGTTTGTAGTGAACATGGGAATTTATGGGCACTAAAGAAGATAAACCACAACAAAACTGGCAAATAGGGAAATGGGACTTCCTGATTTTTTGGCACTGCTTAATTGGGATGTAATCTGGTCGAGGTATTATATAATTCATCCACTTCACTGTGCAGTCATAGAAAAACATCACGGGCAGCTCAGTGAAGAGGTTTGGTTTTGATTGTTTTCACCAGTTGTCTTCTTCTGTGATCTAAAATGATATATTCTGTTTTGTATCTATAGAATTACTTGTGATGTAAACTTTGTTCTCTGTGTTCAAACCTTTAGACCTTAAGACCTTTGACATTATACTGAGACACCTGGACATATCTTTTGAGGCTTCATCCTGCTTGTGTCCAGCTTGATTTCTTTCTTGAAATTTTCTAATGTTATTTAAGTGATCATGTATCTGCTTGTGTAAAAAATTATGTTTTTTCATACCATCTGGCTCTTATTATACTGCAGGGTATATGACTGAGCTATTGTAAATTTATTAGACAGTTTTATGGATTAATAACTAAAGCACCCTTTGTACTTTTATTAATAAAGACAGTAAAAAATGAGTTAATAAACATCTAGTAATAATCTTAATGTATGGATTAATCATTTCTGGATGTAGAGACACTGAGTGCAGTTACATTTGAAGATATCATCTAAAGATACCAAGAAGTGATCGGTTTTCTGATATTGTCATTTGTTTTTTGCTTTATGTTTTATCACTGAACTAATAAAACAGTACAAATAACAGTTCATAGTATGGACGCATTGGACTTCAACATATTGCACAACTGTTGGTGTCTAGCTCAGCTGCAGTCCATGTGTGCTACCATTTACTCTGTCATTTCAGTTTCCTCTGCAGCAGGAAGCAACACCTGACATGACATTCATCTCTTGTCATTGTCAATTTTATAGCTGTTTGTTTTATTTTATTTTATTTCCACTATTATAGCATAACATTTCCAGAGAAAAACATGTATTTTTTTAAATGTATTTTTTTTAAATGTTTGTTGTCCTCAATAAACATGAATAATTCTGTCTTCAGTTAAAACAGCAAACTAACTTTCTTCAGAGGAAGTTACAGTTTCGAGCAGATGAAAGATTGTGCTGGTTACCGTAGTAACTAACCAGCAGCAGAAAACACTCCAGCACACTACAGCTGGTACACACACACACACACACGCACACACAGACTGATACTCGTGTAGATTCACACTGAGAGGAGCAGCAAGCATGGATGAGCTGGGTAAGAGAACTTACTTCTGTTCATGTTTTACATGGTCTCAAAAATAGATACATAACAGATACAGATACAGACATAATTATGGTAATAAAATAGATTTGGCAGATTATTTGTAACATATAATTTAGAAAACAGAAGTGAAATGAAGAATTGGTTATGGTATAAAATGGCAGTGCCAGATATGCTCTGGGTAATTATTCATCCAAACTAAGTTTATATTGAATGCAACAGGTTGTAAGTGATTTCATAGCTTGTTACATTAGTAACTTAACATAAAATAACATAACTTTTTTGGATGCAGTGCACAGATGATTGAATCATAGAACCTTTGCTTTGCAGGACAGAGAGCAATTGCTTAC
The DNA here is from genome assembly GCA_900302615.1 of Holocentrus rufus. NCBI lineage: Eukaryota > Metazoa > Chordata > Actinopteri > Holocentriformes > Holocentridae > Holocentrus > Holocentrus rufus. The sequence goes on along the minus strand of OMLF01057640.1, from coordinate 23,224 downwards.
CTTTCATTGTCATGTAAAAATAAATAACAGGACATGAAATTGCAGATTTTTCTGAGATGTGAACATACGTGAAGACAACGGCTGTGATTTTTAAATACTTAACTCCTAAATGCTGAACACTTGGTTTATCTTTCAATAGTCACATTGTTGACTTCCCGTTGGAAGAATTCAGCTGAAACAAATGTCATTTTCTTCGATGTATACAGTTTGCAAGAGGGAGGGAGTTGAAATTCAGGGTAATATTTGTCACAAAGCCTTGCAACATTTTCACAAGTTTCACTTCTGCAACTTGTGTCATCACTTCCTGAGGAAGCCACCTTTAATCTACAACCTCAAACTGATCTTCTGGCATCTTAAAGTGTTCATCAAAGCACACTATTCTTCACAGGAAACCCTTTGCTCACACTAAATAACACACATTGTTTGCTTTAACTGTAAAGACAATTATCACAGTCTCATGTATTTGTGTGTGCGAGAGCATGTGCATGCGTGTGTGTGTATGTGTGTGTGTGTGTGTGTGTGTGTATGTGTGTGCCTGCATATGTATGTGTCTAGTCAGACAGATGATTTACATCCTGTATCTTGATGTAGACTTGCTGTTGGAAGAGTTGGCTCTGAATCCAAATGGTGGAGAGAGCGTCCCTGAGAACAGCAGCAGTAAGGCAGCTTGTAGAGAGGTGAGAAATACAAGCATGGAGTATAACTGTCTGAATGACACTAAAATTACAGTCTTGGCTCATCTTGACTCATTTTTGCATGCAACCAAGCAGAAAAAGCTCACTGACCTGCATCTGAGAAAATGTTGTCAGTTTGTCCACAGTTTCTTCAGCTAATTAGATCAAATCTTAATCTTGACGCTCTAATCGTCTGAACAGCCTTGTGTTGTTCAGCCCTAGTTTGTATCTCTTTCCACAGTCCTCAGGGTCAACTTACGCAGCTCTCGCCACCAAGAAAGGAAATGGCTCAGGCACATCAAATGTCTACAGGTGAGCCACGAGTTCAGGACTCCTGCTGAGTCCTTACTCACATTATCACCTTGTAAACTCTAAATACTGCAGTGAAAACTGGTGTAAACGAAGAGAGTTTCATTCCGAAATATTACGCATTGATTTTTAGAAAATTACTCAGCATTCATTAATCAATTATTTTCAATGATGTTCATTTTTTTTTCATAAAGTTCCTTACGTAATAACTTAGAACTGCTTTGTAAGTCTTCTTTCTTTCTTTCTGATCACATCAATAATCAGTGGAGGCTTCATTTCCTTGAGGTTAATCTGTGAGTTTGATGTATTTCTGCTTTGAAATCTCCTAATCTGACTTTCTCTCTCTCTGTGTGTGTGTGTGTGTGTGTGTGTGTGTGTGTCTGTAGTCGCACGCCCCTCCTCTCTCTCTCTCTCTGAATGAAAACCTCTTTGACCAGCAGTGAAAATTTCT
>OMLF01057640.1:3515-15876 GCA_900302615.1 Holocentrus rufus | reverse complement strand
GGGGGGGGGGGGGGGAGGGGGGGGGGGGGGTGGTAGGGGAGGGGAGGGGAGGGCAGCGTGCGACAAGTATATTGAGGCATAAAGGATACTGAGCCGGTGCCGAGGGAGGTAGGTTAAAGGGGGGCAGGGGTTGAGGAGTGCAGTTGCGAGAGTTACCCCTGTGTGACACTGAAACCCAACACTGGCCTCCCCTCCTAATGGCTGTGTCCGCTAGGCCACCTCTGATGGGGACGGTGGGGCTGCCTGTCCAGACCCATACAGCCCCACTGCGGGTCACACCCAGACTGGGCTGGCCCTGCCCTACCCTGTAAACCTAACAGCTTGCATCAGCATTGGACCCCATAACTGTCAAACAGGCCTTAGTTACAGACCGCCTCATTAATCAGCACAACTGCATTTGCGCGCATTCACATATACACACACGTGCACACACACACACACCCACACACTGCCAGCTGGAGACAACGCCGGCCGCAAATCAGTCCTTACGATGTGAAATCACTGCTCCGGTAGGTGTAATAAAACTTGGACGGATCTGATTACGGTATGATCATTACAAGACCGATCCATGTACACAGGAATTCATACAGATGAGCTCATTAGGCCACTGCATCCCTATACAGCTGAGAACATTTTTGTTGTGGGAGTCGGGGCTTGGATGCAAAAATAGACGAATCTATCTCAGCTCTGTGATATTTCTCTTGGAAGCACTGACCCACACCTGGGAGAAGTGAGCATGTCTACACGTGTGCGTGCTCAAAGCCCCTGACACACCAAGCACACCGCTGGCCATCAGCCCTCATTGGGCCGTCGTTGTTGTTGAATAGTTGGTCCAGGCTGTAGGTGAGGGAGGGCTTTCTCATCGGCTGTTTGGCCTAAGCTATAAGAATCAGGTTGTATTGTTGGTGTGTTAGCTAGCGAGCAAACTAACCACAAGCAAAAGATGTTAAGCTGACAAGAGCAGCAATACACTTCAGCTTCTCATCAGACATTCTGGATTCATATAATAAAACTGTTTCAGATTCAGAGTGGTGTGAAAATGATGGGCTGAGATTAATTAGTTTCTTTATATTTCTGCGATTTTACAGTTTGCTGTCTTGAACTATAAATAAAGACTAATGGCCCCTCCAGACATGAAGAATTGTTTCCTCTCCTGCAGGAACAAAACATGCATGCCTGTTGGCCATCAGCTGCAGTCTGTGGTGTGTTCAAGGGCAACATTTAACAGGCAAGGTGAGACCATGCAAAGCAATCTCACCATCCGCCTTGGTTGGCACTAGTTCTTTGAGGTTGGCTTGGTGTGTCAGTAGCCTGAAAGAGGAACAATTTTGATGATGGGAGGAGACAAGAGGAGGTTGATTCTTCATCCCAGGTATATGTATGTGTACTTCCCATTTAAACTTCGTTGCTCATAACGTGCAAGTTGAAACGTTTGAGACTACCAAAAAGGCAGGCTAATGAAGGACATGACATAGGAGCATTAAAAGGTCACTTCATTCACATCCAAACTGCATTTTTCTGTAGTCTTGAGTATATTTTATCCTCCAAGAAAGAATGCTGGTACAGTTCTCTAGACTTTGGGCTGTTTTCCTTTTGTTAGATGTTTGGCTTTCATTCTCTATTATATAAACACTGACGAAGCCCCAATGACTGTAACTTACGTCATTTAGAGGACAGATTCAAACTTTACCTAATAAGTATAAAACCAAATGAGGTTAGGCATGTCATAAATCAGCCTTGTTTTTTAGTGGTGTGCACCTTTAAGGCTAAATTTCAGAGAACTATCCCGTCACTGTAATGACGTCACTACCCAGCAACTTGATGACTTCACCTGCAGTCAGAAATAGCCGTGATTAATGGGTGGGCTAAAATAAAATACGGAACAATGAAGCCAAGCACAGTAAAAACACTTTTCCACCACAAAAACACCAGTGCTCATGGTTTCCTTGGTCAGTGCAGTTTGATGAATGACCCTCTCAGAAATGCCTTAGTGCTCAGCATGAACTCTGTGCACTGTAATTTATTGTCCAGCTGATTCTCATAATAATAAGCTTTGTTTGGTTTTGTTTGATATATAAACTGCAAAAGGGCTTTGTCTTTTTATTTATTGGGGCTGCAGAACTATAGGTAAGTTGATCTCCTTCAAAGGTGACAGGAAGCTAATATACAGTGATATTGTTATGGTAGTGCACCATTATCATCCAGATCTGTTTCAGTGTGTAAATGTGTGTGTGTGTGTGTTAGAGTCAATACAAATGGATGTGTTTTTACCAGGAAAGGAAAAGTGACAACTTCAACACCTCGGTAATTACTTCCACGCAGCCCAGAGAGAAGCCGAGTTGGAGCGTGGCGCTTGATTAGCGCTCTGTGTTCAGACTGGGCTGAAGCAGCTCCACTTTGGGTGTGTTTGTTTTGGCGCTCGGCTGGCGCTGGGCGCAGGTATCACACCTGATTCATGACTGGCTCCTCTGTTCGAGAGGAACCCCTTGTTGTCTTTGGCTGAACGCTGAGCGCTCTCTTCTATCTCACACCCTCTCACACAACCGAGCGAGCACATGGCCGTCTGCACACATACACACACACACACACACACACACACACACACACACGCACAAATACAATACATAGAACTCTATACGTTATACAAGCACCGTGCATGGGTTTGCTTGACACAAAAAACATTATCTTTGTGCACGTCATTGACTTGGTGAACAAAGTCACATAGATGTACTCACAGACAAATGCTAATCATAGCTTTAATGAGGCACACACACACACAGATGTACAAATGCACTTACACACATATACACACAGTCAAACATATAAATGCTATTCGTGGCTTTGGTTTACATAATGGCATGCATGCAAACAGCCAGGCAAACACACGTAAATGCCATTTTTGGGTCCGGTCGATGTAAAAGATATATCTGTACGAGCATCGCTGGCTTCTCTGTGAGTCTCCACCAAGTGAACTCAGAGTCTCCAGCTCTCCGGGTTAAACGGAGTCAGCACTCGAGGGGGAACGCCGTGGGAGGTTCTCAAAACAACTTCAGAACCTCTCATCTCCTATTCCTCCGCTCCACGTCTTTGTCTCATCTCTTTTACATCTCCTGCCAGATGTCTCAGTTGGCCCTGCGCGCACCGCACAGAAAAACAGACAGAGAGAGAAGTGCAGTTTATCTGGAGCCCAGTAACAGCACTGACCAAACTGGCTGGGGTTATGAGAAAGATTTATAAGACACTGAGCTCCTTCTGTATGCTAGCCTTTAGTGTCAAGAAGATAGATGGTTTCATTATGCTGCCTCATTGTGTCCATGTGTGGGTGTACGGCGCAGTGTGTTTGAACGGTACACACTGTGATATGTTCGGGGAAACCATTCTTGCGATCGATGGAGCTGTTTGGGAAAATTAAACCCTTCTTGTAATTGTTATAACATGTTTTGAATGGCGGGTAAGCCTGTAATGATTTGGCCGGGAGCCCTGACATCACAGGACATTGGTTAAGAGGGCTGAGGTTGAAGCGGGGTTTTCACCGGGGTTAAACGTGGGTTATGGGTGGCAGTTCGACGCTGGGGTTGAGGTTTGCTGCTCAGACTTGGATCTGGGCCGCTGCCCTGCATTGTTTGGACGATGGATGGTTGACACGGCTATGGGCATCGGCGTTTAGCCCAGCCTGGGTGGTGAGGCTGAGGTTTGGATCAGGGGTCAGAAACTGAGCAGAGTGGGCCTGGGACTGGGACGGGGCCAAGTGGGGGTATGGCTCTCGCGCAAATCCACTGCCTCTGTAGCGGCCGCAGCACGGATCATTATGAGATTTGTTTTAAAGAGTGACGGTTAACCGCATTATGGCCCTGCTGACTGAGAGCTGAATGGCCTCCTGGGTTTAGACAAGCTCGGGGAGGTTTGCGGAGCTTTGGGAAGCCCGGCGAGGAGCAGATCGGTGCTGGCTGCTTGATAAATCACAGCCGCTGCGGGGGGAGTCCACGAGGCCAGCCTCCAGTCAAACCTCCTGCAGGCCTGTTATGGAAAACACTGGGAAACTCGGCACCCACAGACACACACGTGTACACACACACATACACACACCGAGGCCTTGTGATTGCATCTTAATAGATTTAATGGCAAATCGTGCACAGGCTCGCACGCACACTTTTCATCCTGGCAATTCCCGTCGGGTTTTACAGTAATTTCATTAGCAGGCATCCATTTTCCAGCACCTCGGCTCTGGCGTGTTTGACAGAACATCCATTTAATTTGGACTGAGAGGATCCAGGTTTGCCCTGCTGAAGGATACATTAGCAGCCCGCTCCAAACCCCCAGGTCTGAGGAGGCATTTTTCTAATCACTAATCCTCCAGTACTTTCTATGACACCCTGTTCCCACTAAACCCATTAAGATGCAATCATAAGCCCTTGTCTGAGCCCAGGACTGGTGCACAGCTACGTGCTGATGGAGTAGGAGTTACATCTTTGCATAAAAATGATTTAGTGCGGTGTAACTCAAAACCGTTGCATTGCTTTCATCATAAAGATTACTTATTCATTTTTATAATCCTGCCACTTCAGTCATTCCCATGCCATTAATCCATTACAGTAGAGGAGCCTTTAAAAATGTTCTCTCGGAGGACACAGTACACTGCAAAAATATCACTCTTGTCCAGACAGTTAATCTAATATTCAATCTTAAAATATTTTATTTAAAACAGGGAGCGAAATTCTGGGTTGAAATAATTTCATTGCATGTCCCTGTGTAACAAATCTTGCTTCAAGTAATTCCAAGTCAGTTTTATTTATTTATTTTTTATTTAACCTTTACTTAGCCAGGAAAGCCTAACTGAGCTACAGAATCTCTTTTACAAAGGGAACCTGGCTGAGAAAAGCAGCATCAGTGTTAGACAATAAAGTTTATACACACACACAATACATAAATTAAATTTTTATTGATGAGGAGCCTATGTTGCTGTTGTGTTACTACCACTAAAGGAAAATATTCCTCTTCAGATTTTCCCTACCATTTATTATTTTAATCTTTTTTTATTCGTCATGGAAATGTAGCAAGTACCTCAACCGTAAAATTTCAATTTGTAAACTTACAATTTCTCATTTTGTTCACCATCGGAACATGATAAGTAATAAAAACGCGGTCGCAAGATTTTTTTCCCCACTTGTATAAGAACAACAAGAATTCAAGCACAAATCCAAGATTAAATGATGAAAACAATTTTTGTGGTGTACGAATGTGCGGCCTCAAATTGTACAAGACACACAATTTTACAATACACACCATGCAGCGACTTGGCTCCGCTTGCTCCTACATGGCGCTGCATTTCCTGAAACCACGGCTGTAGCAGTTTCATGACAGGATCCTTCCATTGCACATCAGTCTTTCCTGCCCAAATCCTTTGACAGCGCTATAGAAGCTCAGACCCGTGCATTCAGACACAGAAACTCTGTGATTTTTACACCAGTGCAGGTTTCTTTCCCCTCAACATCAGCATCTCTCTCTTTCTCTCTCTCTCTTTTTTTTTCTGACAGTCACATAGCAACCAACAAAGCCAAGACAAACAGGAACTCTAGGATTATTTAGTCATTTTTATCAACATCTTCTTCGTTTTCCCTCTCTGAATGGCAAACGGGTGTCTGGCTTCGGAAATGTTTCCACTAAACAGTGGAGTCTCAGTCGAGGCTTACGGCAGGATTAGAGCTCAAATTACTGACTCTGTGGCTCATTTACTCTCCGAATCCACAGTCTTCAAAACAAAAGTGCATGTGGACATGTCCAATGATATGATAATAGCATGAAATGAGAAACACATTTCAAGAGAGGATCTCTTTCCAGCGCGGCAGAGGCCTTGACGTTACTCAAAACAATGTGACTCTCCAACCCACATAGACGAAGGAGAGGCAGGAGCAGAGGCAGAGGAGGGGATGTACAGCAGATTGTGGCACCACAGGTAGTAATGCAGCAGTTTAATATAAGATGATTGTCAGGAGAAAAGGAGAAAAATTGGTTTCTTATGCAAAAGAAATTTCAGAACCTCCTGATAATAAAGTCACTATCTTATCTTATAGTTGCAGAAGTGGCAACAGCATTAGTTGCAATTACTACAGTAATAATAATAATAATAGTGATTACAGGTTTATTTAATTACCTTAATTACACTATGAGCATTTCTGTAGAGCTGTATTGTGGAGACACTTAAAAATGTTAGATAAATGAATGTTAGTTAAATATAATGTTGGAAAGTAGAATGATATCATGTTCACAACATATTTATTTTTTCTACAAATTGTCCACTTATTGCTATCAGCGCAAATTAATTTTTCTCTGTGCAAACAGTCTTTACTCACTGGATTGTTTACTTTCTTTCTTTATTTACTTACTTTCTAACAGTCGTCTCTTTGATGAAGTTCTTAAGTAATTGTTCATTTATTCAGTAGAATCATAAATATTAACACAGATTTTTGGTGCTGGATCAAAGGATACAGGCACAAATTGGGCAGTGTAATTTAGCAGGCTTGCGTTCTGGCTCTAACCTCCAAGTGAACTGCAGAAGCATTACCTTTGGCCGTGTTAGGAAGCGTTCTCCTTCAAATCAGCCTGTATAGAGTGTGAGTGGTTTCCTAAAATCTGGCCTGTATCTCCCCACCGGTGTTATCTGCCTCTTCAGTCTGCATAACCGCATAGCTGTCAACCTGCCATGGCCCATTTGCTGCCCACTGAGACACTATCACTGTGTCACCGCTGGCTGAATCTAGTTGTAACCTGCCCCCCACCACATCCAAACACAACAAGCAACGTTTCACAATCTGACTCGGGAGCTGAGGGTGAACATCAAGATACATATCATGCATTCATGTGCTGGAGGAACGGTTGGACGTCCAAGCTTCAAAGTCAGCAGCTAAACACCATTTTGTTTATTTATTTTGCCAGAAAGTCCAACCCACAAAGCAAACGATAAACACGTATGGATGCACAGAAAAGTATGATGTGGGTTTGACTGCTTCTTCTTGCTTTTACACTGTGAAAAAATCTGCATCTTAACAAGTCATTTGGTGTTATATTCAGTGTTAAAAACAAAAAATTCTGCCAGTGTGATGAGAAAATCCCACTTGTTTCCAGTGCTGATCAACTCCAGATTTTTCTATGAATCAAGCGTCCTTTTTTTGATCCCAGTGGGCTGATCTCCCTTTTTCTGCCTTGTTTCAACATATTTATACTTTTTCGCAGATAAACAAGTGAAACTGCACTGGAAACAAGGGGCAGATTTTCTTACTTATTTTAAGAGAAACAGGGTTTTAAAACTGAATATGAGACAAAATCACTTTTTGGGTGATATTTTGCAATGTAAAAAACTTACTACAACTCTGCTGTACAAGTTTTTGCAAATGTCTTATAAAAGTGCATGACAAGTGAGAAGGTTTAAGGCTGTCATAGCATTATAATTAAGAAATTTGGGTGGCAAAAATTTCCATTACTCCAATTTGACTGGTGATCATGTAAAATTATTATTTTCTTTGTTAGATCTTAGAGCAAGTGAATGCAGGGATGGGATAAAGTGTGGTGGAGGGGAGGCTGAAAAAATGGAAGGTGGGTGGGGGTGTAAGACTTACGACAGGCAAAATCTAAACGCCACTTCACAACAACAGCGGCAGACTCTGAATCCTGTGCGCTCAAATTACTTTGTAAAATGCTATTCTGTCAACTTTATTAGAGACCCTGAAGTATCAAAACATAGCACAGCCATGTGTGGGCGTGTGCAGCAGTGCAGTGAGTGAGTGGTCGGTACATTGGCTTGGATGTGACTTTCAATCATGATGGCGTGCCTCGACCCAGCAGGCTGCGCTGGGCTCGGCTCCGGCTCATAAATCAACCGGCTGTCCCGCCAGGTCTGCCGTGGAGTCCTGAACCCCCAAAAGTGTAATGTAGTGTTTAAGCCCTCTGCGGTCCCTCAGTCACCCACAGCAGTCATACGAACCCCGGGCTGCTCTCCTCAGGGTGCCAAGCACGGTGGTAAGGAGCCTTACTGCTGGAGTCACCCTCTTTTTCAATCTGATGGGTGTCAGTCGGGAGGCAGGGGATGGAACAGAATTGGATGCAGATCTCATTATATTCAGTTTTCATGAATTTGTTTTGAAATCTATAACAGCTCAGAAAAAGAATAATATTCTTTATGATGTTTTATAAATAAGCAGGTAAGATAAAAGGGTGTTGGTTAAATTTATTTGAAGTCTGTTTCATGATGTCAGATTAGGCGTTCATAGTGACATAAATAATGATATAAATTCTTGCTGTGTCTTGGCTGAGAGAGAGGCCACGCTACACAGGCTCATGAAGAAGGAGTGAAGCATTTAACAGTCTAGTATATATGATGTGGGAGTTGTCACACTGGCCAATAAAAGCCCCAAAAAATTCAGACGGGATAGACTTTATGTTGAGGCATCCTGTGTCACCCGAACGATGAAGCAAAATTCCTAGAACATGTTGTTCATAAACTTATTCAGGCCCAGTGCAGGAAACTTGTCAGCCAAGTTTTTTTCTTTTCTTTTTTTCTTTTTTGCAGGTGAACACGATTTAAAGCACGCCTGTGATGTGTAAATGAATGAAAGCTTTCCGGCTCAAATGCTGCAAACTGCCATTGATTGGATGGTTTTTAGTAATTTATAGTGAGGGGAACCGAAGTCCTGAAGTGCAGTTGTGTTGCAGTGACTACAGTTAGAAAATACAGTAACTGTACATTTAACACTGAATCAAAATTCAATTTGAATCATATCTATTTTAAACATCTTTGAAATTTTGGGCCCCTATGCATTTGCTTATGTGTGTGTGTGTGTGTGTGAATGCTTGTAGGTACATATATGTTTACTAACAGTGTATATGGGCATCTGTGTGTGCTCTCAATGATGTTTTCCCTGGTGGGGCGTTGAGGCTGCACCACTCTGCCCTCCACTTGGGTCTGAGCTTCAGGGTTTGGGGCGGAGAATACAGGCCTCAGACTCAGGCTGTAATTCATCTTGGATGAGGAGGCCAGGTGGGGACTGGTGGCTGTCATCATGGGGTTATTGATGGGCTTCAGTAGAGGCACCAGGGACCGAGCGATACTCTGGGCTTAGTTTCCCTAAAGCACTTTCCCACTGAGGGAATCTTTGTTCTGTCAACTTGAAATGGAGAAAATGATTTTAACACAAAGCTGCCTTTGGGAAACTACCCTTTAATTAGCGACTTCTAATTACAAGGATGGAGGCAGTAACAAATTACATTTACTCCAGTTACAGTAACCATGTAGCTTTTTGTATATTTTGTACTTTTTGAATATTATTAAGTAAGCAATTTAACTTTTATTTGTGTTTGTTTTTGCTGAATTATTTTGCTGGCTGCTACATTGTAAATCACATTCACTAGGGATTTTTTTTGTAACCAGTGTATTAAAATAATCTAGTTTGAACTGAAAGAATACATTGACTTGTATTTTAATTTCTCAAAAGTTACAAGTAATGACCACCTTTCAACTTTTACTTAAGTTGATTTTTACATTGCTAATTATACTTCAATTGGATTTAAAAAACAACAACAACAACAACAACAACAACAACAACAACATCCAACCATCCATCTTTCCACTGCTGTTTGATTATTATCTGCCTGGTGCACTGTAGCAGTGTGAGCATGATGATATCACAAAGTGTACACACACATACACACAAACCCACACATGCTCAAACACACAGTATAAGCATATACACACCTGTAGATGCACATACACGCAAGAACGAATCCAGGCGTACACACATAAAAATGCATGTGGGTGCACACACACACACACGTCATGACACCACTGCACTCAAACTGCATCCTGCAGCAGACCAAACAGGGCAGCAGGCGGGACGATGAATAAATCTAGAAATGAAAGGAGAGGCCAAGTTGGTGTATTTTCTTTTCTCAGTCTCTTACAGTAGATTACAGTCTAAACCTTGACACATGTTCAGGATCAGCTGAAGAAGCAGAAAATTACCTCTCTAGACCTCTCGTGGAGGGACGGTTTGTGTATTTGTGTGTGTGAGAGCAAGTGTACGTGTGTGTATATTAGAGAGAGAGAGAGAATGTGTGTACATTAACATTTGTATGAGCATGGGAGAGCGAGAATGTGTATATTTAGACATAAGGGCCATGCTGTTTAATTTGTTTCTGTTGTGTGTGTATGTTACAGTTCAGTCATAAAGGCCATGCTGTTTCATGTGTTTCTCCTGACCTTGTGTGTGTGTGTGTGTGTGTGTGTGTGTGTGTGCAGCACTATAGCGTGGCAGCGCAGCCTGCTTCTTGACAGGCTCTGGGCCTGTTGACAGCCCCTCTGCTCCCTGTCAAGCACGAGAACAGCTCTATGTGTGAGTGAAGAGTAGCTGCAGGAACGAAGCCCAGAGAGGAGTCTGTGTGTGTGTGTGTGTGTGTTATGAAGCTCCACAGCTAGAGACACAGACAGACAGACAGATCTATAAAGGTGCTATAACTCCTTCTCCTCTTGCCCTTGTTCTAAAGACAATATCATTAATTGTGGAGCAGTTGAAATGCCCTTTAAAGCTCTAAATTGATGGCTGTAGTTGATCAGTTCAGAATAATCAATCATCCCTGATCAGCCTCCCCTACAGCCTCACTGCATCTCCTCACTTCAATTGCCTCCATCAGCACCTCCTCCTCCTGTCTCTGTTTCTTCTCCTTCACATATATTTCATCCTCCCTCTCTCCCTTCCATCACTCCTTCCCAGTTTTCTTTTCTCCCTCTTTAAGTCTCTTTCTCTCTCTTTTTTTTTTTTTTTTAAAGATGAATTTACAGACGCCCCCGATGACAAATGAACTCAAGTCTTTTGTCTTGAGAGAGCAGACCAGCTGAGCCCACAGACCCCCACTTTGATCCGCGGCGCAAAACAAACTCAGACAAAAATAAAAGGAGACATACGCAAGAGGCTCAGAAAAGAGGGGATGATGGAGTGGAAACGTGAAAAGTCATATTCCGTTACCACAACAACATTACATGCATACTGGAAAAGGGGCTTTCGCATTCTTCGCCCCCCGAATGTGTCTCTCCCACGGCCTCACACCGCCTCTCTCCTCGCTGCTGAAGTTCAGTATTAATCACTGAGATCTGAGAGCTCTTATCTGCGAGGGCTTCGTCCACAGCTGTGTTTGACAGGGCACCGGAGTCAGAAAGTTTGCCCTCCTGTGCCTATTTCAGTGAGTGTTTTGAAACTTGAGGATCGAATTACCCACAAGCCTGTTTATCCCTTAGCTGGAGACTAAGCTGACCCAAAGGAGTCTGCTGCACAGGTCAGGCATTTGAGGACTTTTCTCTTCCTACTGCAAAACACTTGTTCATGCCATACACTGTCTACATGTCCAAAACAGTCACCGGATGGTGTAGAGACGTGTCGCTGCCACAATTTACACATGCTTATGCCTACCTGCCGGTATCCAGTCATTTACCTACATCCAAATCTGTTTTCTCCACATTCGCTTTAAAGTCACGTAATAAGTCCTCCTGGAAACCACTTCTTGAAGCCTCTTGAAACCTCAGTGAGCTGCTGAGCGGATGGAAGTCCTTAGAGATATTTTCAGTTCCATCCTTTGGGAATTCGTTCTGTGACTAATTTAAACTATGCTAGCAGCTAGCTGGTCAGACGAATGCAGTAAGGTCAGTAACAACTAGCCTCAAAATGTGTTGTGTTAGCCTCAATTGAATTTGGAAGAAGTCCACGTCTTGCAGGTTTGTCCTCATTGCGCACACATTATTTATGTGTAACATTGTCTTGTTTGTTTGTCAGCATTGCGTTCATGCCCTTGCGGTTTGGGATGTTGCTAATAAGTTATCCATGCACAGCTAGAACTGCAATCTCCTGCTTCAGTTTCAGAGGGGAACAGCTTTTCATGAACATCATGTGATTGATTGAAACAGTTTCCAATCTTCTGAGTTTTTCCACCAGAAAATGATACTTTCTGGTTTTGTCTCATACTCAAATTTAATGGGTTGTAGTGCATTCTCTGTCTGGAGCTTTGAAGAATTGGGGAAGACAGAGGCTGGCTTGAGAGACCGAAGTCGCTGGAGACATTTCGTTACCATTTCGCTCTGGGAATTTACTGAAATACAGGTACAGGCTGTGTGGTAATTTGGACAGCTGACTTCACAGATGTGGGTAAACAAGGCTCAGGGCAGCCTATGACTAAGCTTACCCCCTCAAACACAATTACATCCAACATAAGCCACAGCAGCCGGTACACAATACCGCCACAGAGTTAGCGAATTTGACTGGGGGGGCTGACAGAGATGTGGTAGACATACAGCAAATAAACCCTGGATAAACGCAGGATAAAC
>OMLF01057639.1:53175-63550 GCA_900302615.1 Holocentrus rufus | reverse complement strand
CATAAAACTCACAGCGATTTTCAGTGACACAACACACACACACACACACACACACACACACACACACACACACACACCGCAGTATGCTGATGTAGAGCTCAGTGGGGGGTTTCTCTGCACCATACTCTCTCAGCTGATTGATATTCTGAACACGTTTGCCCCACTTTTCCAACCTTTCATTCCCTATACTGCGTTATTTACATACACACTCTGCACCACTCTGTGTTCAACGCTCTTATATACATCGACACACCGCATCAACACCCAGAAACACACAAACAAGCAGGTACAGACACACACAGTTAAACACATGCGTGCACACAGCAGCAGACAAACACAGTTTCACACACACAGTCTGTGTTTTGTCACCGGAGCGTTCATGTGACAGATCCGTCGGAGGTGAGCTGCTAAGACTGAATCGACACTCCAAAACTAGGGGTTCTTCAGAGGGTTCTTCTAAGATCCAACAGGATCCAATAAGCACATCATGGGTTCCTTACTTGTAAACAAATATCCTTAAAGGATGATGGAAGTAACAGCAGAGTAATGAACCAGAGCTGCAACTAATGATTATTTTCAATGTCAAATATTGAATTTTTGTTCAAGAAAAATGATCAGCAGAGTTCTGCCTGCATGTCAACAGTGAGATGTTTTTGTTCACCCTCTGTTCTCAGTCTTAAAGGAAAAATCCCCCCTCAAACATTTGGTCTTCTTCCTAGATTAACCATGATGCATTATGCATTTGTACAGAGAGAAATCTGCAGAGATAACAGTTTCTTGACCAACAGCCAGAATGCAACCACAAGACATGTGCTTTTAGTAAAGAGTGCAGGTCGTTTTGGGAAACGAAGGAAATCACTGAGTTGTAGATGAAGCAGCTTGAGGAAGTAAATTGCTTGATTTGTCATTTATTATTACTATTATTGGTAATTCAATAATGGCATGTGAGAGTATGGACTGTATAAATAGAATGTGTCAGGCTGTGTTCTTTGTTGTCTGTGATCCTTGTGGGAGTCTTATCTTATCTTATCTTATCTTATCATGAAATAACACCTGATGGCACTAAACATCATAGATTAATGATATATTGCTGTGTTAAGGGTGAGTTTTTCCTTAAAGAATTCCCAGAAGCCCTTGCTCTTCACGAGTGTAGTTTATTCTGTGGTTGTATAACGGTCGGTGGCGTACCTTCAGCCTTGGACCGGGCCTCCCTGGCGCCCAGTGAGTGTCGCTCCCCGCTGCCCTGGCTGTAACACCGCGTGAAGGGCACCGGCGACAGGCTGCTGCCGTGGCTGTCGCCCTGCACATGCTGCTCCGGGATCGGGGAGAAATCCACCGACGAGTGGGAGTGGGCGGAGGAGAACGGGTCGGCACCTGCTTTTAGTGACGGCGACCCCCCTGTACCTCCGTTTCTCCTTTTGCTCCTGGCAATCTCCGCGAACGAGGTGACCCGCGGCGGAGGGGGAGGGGTCGGCGCGGCGCCCTCGCTCAGACGGACGGGGCAGCTCAGCATGCGCTCCAGCGAGCCGAGCCGGGGGGACGGGGACTTGTCCAGGTTGCGGTCGTAGCTGCGGGAACGAGGGCGACTCCCCGTGGAGGCGGAGGAGGAGGAAGCCCCGCCTACCACGATGCCCCGGGCACCCATAGGAGGGGAGATGTTGACATACACCTGGCCTTCAATCATGGCGGGGGCGGCTTCAGCTCCGCCTGCCTGCTGCTGTTTGTTTTTCTTCTCCTCTTCCTCCTCTTCATCATCATCATCGTCTCGCTGAAAGAAGAGAAACAAAGGCCACAAATTGTCAGTGAGAAAAAAAGCATCAGTAGCATCAGTAGTAGATCAACATTTTGCAATCTATGACCAAATACAGTATGGGAAACTATTTTTGGTCGCCTTAAAATTGAGATTTTATTACATTTCTTTTCATAATACCATTGAATTTGCCATTGCATTGATCTAAACAACTTTTACTTAGTGCCACTGTATTCCTCCCCAACGAAAAATAGATATTTGCCTTTGTTGTCCTGTCATGGACATAAATAATTACCCGATTTTTTAAAAAACTAAATCAGTAGTTTCAGATACTGGGGTCTGCTACAGTTTGAACAGCAGAGAACTGAAACTCAAATCCTCTCGACTGGAAGTCCCTGGGAGAAAATGTCAAATGTGGGTCAGGGGACTGATTATCTATTAAAGGGTCCCAGAAAATGTTTGGAGCTTTCTTAATTAAATAGGATGAGTCTCTGTTGTCCATTACACTGTGTGAAATGAAACATTTCCTTTGCCACTCCCACATCAAGTATAAAAACCTCAACACAGGCAAAAAACACATCAACAGTAAATATGTAAATTATAAATAAAAAATGCACAGTTAACAAGGGCCTTCGGGGTTTTTGTGCCAGAATTGACACAGTGGATCTGATACAGTCTGATATTAATATCCTATAGCTTTACATAATGACAAAAATAATCCTCAGACATGATGATATCAGATAACCCCAGACAGACAGTGGCTGTGATCTAAATAGAGCTCGTCATGCACTAATACCAGAAACACCTGCTTTTTCCAAACCAGAGAGCCGTTTTAATTTCAGGGACATCGTCACTGTGAGACTGATTTACTTCTACAGTTTGTCAGCTACTTACAATTTATGCATTTTGTTGTTTTTGTAGCATTCTTCTTTGTGTAAAGTTTCCACTGCCAAATTCATCTGTCTCCGTCTCTGTTTGCCATCCTTTTTTTTTTTGTACTTCTCATGAGATTTTGTATTTTTCTAATAAATCCCTCTGGGGGTTTCAGTCTTACTGGTACTGATTATATTTCTTATCTCTTTTGTCAGTCATAATTACTATCAAGTATGCACAAATACACATAACATAAAATAAGAACCTTAGCCTCTTACAGCAAAAAGAGGAAGAAAGAATGCCCCGGAAAAAAAAAAAAAAAAAAAACTTCCCTGAAAAATTCCCAGCTGACTCAACAAGCCTAAAAATTGTAACTTACTGCCATAATTAACATGATTTAAATAGAATATCATTAAAAGGCTTCACTATGTGCTAATATCATGTAATCATCCCTGGAACTCTACAAATGCGATCTGCTCTTCTAGAATTTTAATGCTCAGCAAACGCCGCAAATGATAAGCAAACAATTCGTTTATCTGAAAAGCTTCCCTCCTCTCGCTCTTGTTTTCTGTGTTTTTCCATTTCAGATGTTTAGGCGGTGCTCTTCTCCGGAGACTAACGCTGCGTGCAACGGTAGCCGGAGCTGAAATTCATTAAATCCTTGATTTCCAATACCAGAAGCAAACCGACAGCGAGGGGCGCAAGTTATTAGAGCAAGAGCACCTTGACAGTGGATCTAACAAAGTGTTCCCATGAAGCTGGAATGATCATCTATTATAGAACTGAGCTAGAAAATCAAGTACGAGCTAAAAGGGGACCAGAGGGGGAAGGTTTGCAGCTCTGTAACTAAATCATTTGGAAAACGCTGCAGCAATACAGAAACTGAGAAGTCTCCCTTCATGCTTGTGTTTTGCATTATTACTGAAGACAATTCTTTCATTAGCGTCACATAAGAGAACCAATTTAGTGTACTATAAAATAAAAATGTGCCCCAACAAGCTTGGTTCCAAACCCTTCCTCGAGACGGCTGACACTTGAAAAGAGGTCAGTGCTTTTCCATTTCCATTTTTTCGTGGCAATGGATCAAAAGTACAAGAGTTATTCATAAGCATGCAATAAAAAGTGAGACTCCTTCAGTGGCTACATCTGCACTGATCAATGCAACTTGTTAGAGAAACAGTTTGTTTATGACAGAGTGCATTGCATTCATGGATTTTTAAAACGACTGAGCGATGATTCTTCACTTACTCTGGATGACTCTCCTTCCTCCTCCTCGTCCTCTTCCTCCACGCCCTCCTCGGTGTGTCGTCTGAACAGGTAGTATTCACTGGGCTGGGTGGGGGTGGGGCTCCCTTTGCTGTGCTCGTCTGAGCAGCTGGTGACCGAGGAGCCCGCGGGACTCGGGGACGACTGGGACGAAAGGTCACAGGTCACCAGCTTGTAGTAGTTCTGCGTGGCCACCACAAGCCTAGCCTGGCTCTGCAGGCAGGAAGTGAGGTCACCGGACGACACCGAATGCGGCGGGTGGTAGGAGTTGCAGTTGGCGTCGAGGTCGAGCACCCCCTGGTGTTCCGCAGAGCAGGAGCAGGTAGAGGACGTGGACGGATGGGGCTCACGGATGATGGGGAACGTGTTCCCGAGGCAGGAGGTCTGCTGCTGCGTTTGGGGAGGTTCAGTTGGGGAGGTGTGGAGGTCCAGATAGAAAGCCCCTCTGGTTGAATCTCGCTGGCCTCCTGGTGGATCCGAAACCGAAGAGGTACAGGAGTGGTCGGTGGAGCTGTTGAGGTTGGCAGGCGCCAAGGCCGGGGGCTTTTCCGGGACCCCGTTGTTCATCTTGTTGTAGATGGCGCTGAAGTTGACCAGCACGCCATCGGAGCTGTTGCAAGAGGAGTCGCTGCCGTATCCCTGCTGGCACTCCGAGAAAGGCTCCGAGAAGGCCTCAGGGAAGTGCTGCGGGTAGTTCTGGGAGAGTCCGCAGCAGGAGCAGCGCTGGACCGAGGAGCTCGAGGAGGAGGAGCCTGTCTTGCTGCTCCGCCCGCACCGCATGGGATGATCTTCGTCCTCTTCATCGTCATCCCCCCAGTCTTGCTCCCCGCAGTCCATGGACATGTTGGATCCACTGCTGCCATGCCGGCGCTGGCTGTCCAATCCCAAGAGGTCTAGGTCGTCCAGGTGGTTAGAGAGATCCGAGGCCACGCCCCTGAGCGACTCCCGACTGCTTCCTCCCACGGATCCCCAGGGTTTGTCCAGAGCGCTGTGTAGAAGGAAGGGCTCAGGAGCAAAACCCAGATCATGCAGGTGGAACGGAGCCACGCCGTCGTCAAGCGCCGGGTTTGTGTCACCATGGAGATGAAAGGAGGAGTCCTCTAGGTAACCACTGAGGTTGTCACCGTCATCCTCCTCCTCTTCCTCATCCTCATCATCTTCAGTATTGAGCAGGAAGGGATTGTGACGCAGTGGGTTTCTGTTTCTAGGTTTGGTCCTGGGCAGCGTATGAGCCGTCATCAACTGGTCCTCCGAATTGCTAGAGGTGAACGAAGAATCGTCGCTCGCCGTGCTGCCCCCTCTCCCGCCGCCCTTGCCCTCTCTTCCTCCGTTGCGGGACGACCAGGAGCCGCTGGAGGTCTGGATCAGGCTGCTGTAGAGCAGAGCCTCCCTCTGGAGGACATCTCTCTCAGGAAGGGAGGTGGTGCGACTCAAACCCAGGTTCTCCGGCGGGCTGAAGGGGTTGCTCCTCTTCAGCGAGCTCCCACAGCCGCCCTGCCGGCCCCCCGACACCTGGCAGTGCACCAGGGGGATGTGGTGCACGATCAGGGTCTCGCCAGACAGCTTGGGAGGGCTGTCCATGGTCCAGGAGAGGAGGTGGAACTGGAGATATACAAGCAGAAGGAAAAGACAGAGAGGCCTTGTGTGGGTGAAGGGGAGGGTGGAGGTCCAGAGGTGTTTTCGGGGGTTGTCTTCACACACTATCTGCAACGCCCAGCTCTGCAGGGCTGCCTGGGATTTGGAAGGAAAGGTCAGGAAGGTCGACGCCGTAGTCAGAGTGGTACATCTGGAGGAGATGGGGAGAGAGAGAGAGAGAGAGAGAGAGGGAGAGGGAGAGGAAATGTGTTACACAAACAGGCAAATACTACGGGCAAGACTTCAAAGCATCTTCGAAGCACACACACCCACATTCCTCATCTGCTCTACACAGCCATCTTGTCAGACCAGAGAAGACAAATTCAAAACATAAATCTCACTTTCCGCTCGAACAAATTGACAGAGCTATGCCTTTTGCTTCTTTTGTACCATTCCTGTCCTGGTTGAGTTGTTTTTACGATGGCATTTGTGTCCCTCCTTGTGATCTGACTGTTTTCCTCTTTGTCTGCTGGGGTGAGATGTTTTCTAAGAGTTTTGTTTGCTTTGTTTCTTTCTCCAGGTCCCCGGTTTTGTCATTTGTCAAACGAAAACATAACTAGTTCACAATTAGATGAAAATGAATCAAAACAACAGCACAGAACTGAACCCATTCAGCTTCATCATTACACAGAGCAGGGTGAGTCAGGACCATGTGAAATGGAAACACTGAGATCCACATTCACACACCGAGCAGCTGACTCTCAAACTGGGCTATGATCTAATCCCCGCGCCCATGTTCCACCCTGAGTGATGAACACACACACACACACACACACAGTAAGCCAACCACTCCCCCACACAATCACTCTCTCCTCCATATCGCACTGCACATGACAACGCACCAAAAAAAACAACCAATCACAATGAGAGCATCTTTCTAATTAAATCCTACATGTATCCAATTCTCTCTTTTATGAATCATGTTAAATATCAGATATTTAACTGACACCCGAACCCTGACTGACTGTCAGTGAGCGAGCAGGTCGTGGGTGCAGTGATTTCACACCTTTGCAGCACAGGTGACTGTTTATGGACAAACACTGGCTGCTGCTAATCTGTCGACCTTGTGAACTTGCGGTTACATGGCGGTCTCTCTAATTACTGGGCCATGGAATAGAGCTGGAAAAAAATAGGTGCCTGTTTCTAGTCAGGGCTAATAGGTAGCAGACAAAACACCGGCTTGTTATTTCCTTGTTTTGTGGTGCAGCTGAGCTCAACTGAGCACTAAATTAGGATGGACATTAGCTGCCACATGGACTAGCTGTCACTATGTGGCAGCTAATGGGGATCCTAATGATGCTTATTTCTTTGCTAATGCTTTTTCCTTTTTTTTTGCATTTTGTTTACTTGCTCTTTAGCTAGCAGGCACCAGCCGGTAATAAACTTTCACTTTTGTACAGATCACTGCTGTCATCCTGTTTAGCTGTTCCCTTCCTGATCACAGGAACCAGGTTTGTACTCGTCAGCCAGCAGTGGTTGTCAGAAAAAAATGCATGAAAATAGGTCATATAAGAAGTTGCCCTGCCTTGTTTGCTTACAGTAAATACACTAATGTCTCACTCTAATGTGGAAATAATTTACTCATATCAAAAGAATATAAGAAGCACTTTAACATCCTACCATCCTCATTCTCACTTTTATGAGTTTTGTGTTACATTTTAGGCATTTAGCTGATGCTTCAACCAGAGTGACATGCAATAAGTGATTATTAAGAAGTTTCAGGGTCCAGCGTTAAGCACATTTAGTGCACCTGATTATGGATGGACACACATTAGCTGCTGCTAATGCATCAAACCTGCAGCCTTTTGGTTTGGGCCAATCCAATCTCCCTGCTTACATGACCGCGCTGCCCGCCCCAGGTTCATATTAATCAGATTGTGCTCGTTTAAGTTAATTCATCAACTTTAATCTCCTTTTCTTTCGCTGGTAAAGCATTATTAGACACAATGGGAGGTGAATTAAGAGTCAAAGTTTGCTTTAAATCGTCTGGGCACAGGATCATGACAGACGCCCAAACCGGGCCAGACGAGTGCCAACTAAGACTCAGAGTAATCCCTCTCCGCTGCCTACTCAGTAAAAACGTAATCCCAGATAGGTCGTTTAATCCAAAATATGAAAGCAACTTTGATTCTCATGTCTGGAAGTCTGGCATGTTAAGCAGTGACTCAAAAACGGTGGGAGAAGAAAAGAGGAGATTTGCATTTTAAAGTAGAAAGAACAGAATGAAGAAAACTGGAGATGAGAGTAAGAGACAGTAATGCAGACAGACAGACTCATAGAGACAGACAGGTATGTGCAAATGCTAATGAGTCTTGCAATAATTGCTATCGCTGACCTTTAAGAGCAGGCGCATACTGTGCATTTGTGCGTCAGTCTCATAGCATCCACAAAGCTGCAGCCTCCATCACTTTATTACATTTGTATGTTAAGTGCCTGATACAGAGGAGAGAGGAGGACCGAGGCAGAAGACTGCAGGACCGAGCTAAAGGTTAATGGCAGGACAAGTCCACTCATATCTGAAATGTCTCTCTTGACAAAATGACCTTTAAGAGACGGAGCTGAATGGTATTTACTGCCAGTCAGGCGCCGACTGCACCTACAGAGCAGCGCACCTCAACCTTTCTGCCTTACAGCTCCCAAAGAGGGAGTGACGGCCACCCTCGAAGGTCCAGGAATAACTGAAGCAGAAGGGTCAACTATGACTTCAAAAATTTACTTTTACTTTTGATATTTATTTGATATATTACTGAGAGAAACATATGGGCTGCAATCACTATTTCATAAGAAAAAAAGGCATTTATCAAAACCAAGAAGACAATATATGCTGGAACTTTTCTATTCAGATTTCAGCAGAGCAACATTCATTCATTATTTGTAATAGTATTATTTAAATAATTTATAGAAGGATGCTAGATGAAGGTGTTGAATTACATCCCTCATTAAAGCTGAGTGGGTTGGTGGATGGGAGATTTTTTATTTTTTTTAATTCACTTTCCCAATTTTGGAACAGTCCAATTTGTGCAATCAATTAGCTGCTGCTGCCACAGATATCACACCGAGTACAGTGTGCATGGAAATAACAGGAAACATTATGTCATGCAGAGTGACTTTGGGAATGATGAGATGATCACGATATCATATTCCGAATCAAACGTGTGGATGTATGATCACACATTTACTGTCGATCCTTCTGGAGGAGTCATGAGTCTCATCCAGTGTAACATCTACACTGGGCGGCGCCCCGTGAGTAATCCGATGACATCACACTGCGTCACGTCCAAAATAAACAAGGGAGGTGTTTCAAACAGAATTTCTCTAATGGGATCTGAACTTGAATTTGAACCAACAGCTCTCACCCACGTCATCTGTTTACAGACATGTAAACAGATGCTCAGTGTAAACAGCACAATAAAGAGTCAGGTCCTGTGTTTTGGTCATGTTTGATTAATTTGTGGTTAACAGCTGACAGAACAGTAGGACACCATACAGACGACAGTGGGCTTTTCATGTTGACGACGGATGTGCGGTAACAAATCCATTCTGACTCCTTGCTGTGACTTTGCCAACCTGAAGTGGAGGTGAGGGATCATCCCCTTATGTAACGCCAAAGAGGGAACTTAAGGAAGAGAGTCAATTACAGCAGGAGCTGAAGGCAGGAGTAGTAATGCTGCATGGCTGCTCTTTTCATTCAGTCCCAATCCATTCAAGTCTATCGTGTCTCAAATAAATAAATACATAATAAATAAAACAAAAATTCACCAGTTCATGTACAATAACCACAAACATCATTTGATAAAAATGGTCAATAATTCAAATGCAACCTCTTATATCAGCACAAGAGGCTACGTTCTTATAAGTGAACTTTTCCCTACCTGCTTAATGCATATTTAGTGATTAACTTGTTTTTTTTTTTGTTTTTTTTAGATGATTGATTTGCAGCGTAGCCTTTGTCACCCTGTGGCTCCATATGGCTGCACATATTTTGCTTATGTGGATGTCAGTGCCAGAGCCATTTTTTAAATTAAATTCATATGTTGTACATTAAAATGCAACGCAATCAGCTTTAGATGGCACAAGAAAAGATAAAATGCAACAAAATACAGAAAAAATAAAGATATCAACAAATAAAATTGATTTAATAAAGATTTTTTAATAATTTGATTTAAAATGAATTTGTTTAATTTGAAGCAACAGGCTGGCTAATGTCTTGATAAAGACATGATATGAGTTGACTGCTAAGATAATCAGTCTAAAAATTGTCTGCCAAAAGACAGTCAACTTAACGTGTAACCGAAGTCAAGGTTAATTCATTGTGTCTGCTGCTTCCTGTCTAGAGAAAGTCCACTAACGAGATTAGCCCGGTGGTTCAGACGAAGGGTGCAGTCACTGCCAACAGCAAACATGGCAGAGCGAAATTGGTTTAAGAGATTAGCTGCAGGTTTGGGCCAGGTTGTGTATTGCTTTTGTTCCAGATGAGTCCGTTGGTGGTAGTCAGACTTCAACACGGCCGAGGCATAACAGGTCTGAGACTTTAGTTCCCACTCCCTCCTCTGACTGGTTTTCTGTCATCTTTTATCACCGGCATGTGGATGATTTTCTTGTAGAGAGTGCAGCGTTAGTAAAAGAGAAGTATCAATTATGTTCATTGATGCCCCCATACGGGAAATGACTCCATTAAAGCAAGAGTTGTGCTAATTGGTTTTAATCATCAGAAATGTGATGTGTGTGTGTGTGTGTGTGTGTGTGTGTGTGCTTTCCAAAGAGGATGAAACTGTCTGCCCTCAATTTTCTGCTGTAGTGCTTTAGTAAGCAAGACCTGCTGCTGTTGCGGACAAAATAGCTAGATGTGGA
>OMLF01057639.1:29895-53155 GCA_900302615.1 Holocentrus rufus | reverse complement strand
GGAACTGAGCAGACCACACACACACACACACACACACACACACACACACACACACACACACACACACACACACATCTCTTTGGCTCTCTGGAGACACAGAAATAAGCCGTATCCTTTCTCTGTCAACACAAAGCAACAGTCCCGTCTCATCTTCCCCTGTTTTTGTGTCCAGCTGCCCAGAGCAGCCTGCAGCTCCTTCCAGGTCAGGATGCTCCATCAATTAGAGGGTGGAGAGATTTTTCAGCATAATAAAATATCGTGTACCCTGTCGTCAAATACAAGATGTTTTTGTATTTATTTCCTGTGGAGGAACACCGGAAAACTAGCAACTACCAAATTTGTACTCCTTGGGGGCGGATAGATACAGTTTTCCAGTGTTTTTGGAAAGAGCTTTTGATCATTTAATTTTTTTTACAGTTTAAGATCCACACAGCAATAAATACACCCCCACTGTACTGGAGTGCTGTTGGAAACTTTCCCAAATCAACTATATGGATAAAAGACTGCACTGGGGATAAGTGGGAAAATATCTTATTTCATATTTTGGGTGAACTGTTCCTTTAACTCTTCCAACTTGGGGAAATCTCTTTTGTATACACTGACAACTATTTCCTATGTGAGCTGTGACCTGCCTCAAATGTGGAAACTAAAATTGTATATACAGTTACTGTTAAACATACAGCCTGCAGGTGAAGAAAGTTTCTGTCAAACTGCTCTGCTGGCAGCAGCAAACTGTCAGGCAAGAGCAAACTTCATCAAAATGAAGACGTGAAAGAAATGTCTCCTACAGGAAACGTTCTGTCCTGCCAGATGATACAATGCAATGTTCTCCTCATCCTTTACAGCCACTGCAGAGCCTTGAATAATCGCTGGAGTCTGTGCAGGCCCTCGCAAAAGTGACACAGTGGGGAGATATATTCAGGCTGCAACACTATTCAAGCATTCAATCTCACACACACACACACACACACACCAACTTGTGAATGGGGCTATTGAACAAGCTCGGCCACTATTCTGCCTGTTTTGACCACCACAGCCAAAGGATCCATCCATCATTACAGAGCATTACCCAGTAATTGGATTGGATTGGGTTTTTTTCCCAAACAGAACAACACAGTCACAGGGATTTTATCTCTCTAAATAAAAGATAAGACAAGTTATATAATATGAACTTATGTCACATCTTGAATTTCCCTGCACCAATGCCAAATTCCTCTATATAGAACAATTCTGGTTCTAGTGAAAGTAAAGGAAGATTGGCAGTTATGGCATGCCAATACAAACAAAAGTATAATAAACATGGCCGTTAAGCTGCTCGTACACATAAAAGGTCTTTTAACAAAACAGGCCGTGCAGGTCCCTTTTATCCGACACCTCGGGAACACAAACACATCCTTGAATTCTACGATTTCACCGATAAGCAGATTGCGGCGGCTCAAATAACCGGTGAACAAGGACAAAGAGGCTCGGCCAGACCAGGAGAATTTCAGTTCCCACGTTATTATCGGCGGCCCGAGCTGCAAGGCCGGCCGGTCTGAAAAGAAAAGGTGCTGTGAGTGGGACACAGGACACAACAGCAACAAAAAGAGGAAT
Organism: Holocentrus rufus; assembly: GCA_900302615.1. Taxonomy (NCBI): domain Eukaryota; kingdom Metazoa; phylum Chordata; class Actinopteri; order Holocentriformes; family Holocentridae; genus Holocentrus; species Holocentrus rufus. Next base: position 51,562 of record OMLF01057639.1, on the reverse strand, counting down.
CTGGACAGAGAAATAATGATGCATCAAAAACAAAATGAGGTCGCTATAGCAACCACACAGCAGTAACAGCTGGGAGGAGGATTTTGAAAAAAAAGGCAAATAATCCCATAAAACCCGTGATGGTGGAACACACAGAAAGACACACACACACAAACAAATGTATGTACAAACGCTGGTAAATTTTGACTAGCAGGATTGAGCTGTTCTTTACTTATATAGTAAATGTATATTTGTAGATACAGCAGGCTTTGCCACAAATACACACAAGGAAACAGAACAAAAATGGTACCAAAAACAGGAAGTAACCCAATTTGAAAGGGTAAAATTCCCATCCAAAATAAGTATTCAGGGTGTGAAACTAACAGCAAGCACCGAGCAGCTGCATGAAAACACTGACTGACGGTGGTTACCCCAATCAGCCAAAAACATGCATAAAATTACACACACAAACACACCCAAGTACAAACCGCCTTCCTTTCATTTCTTGGTTTGTAAACCCTCTTGTTCAGATTCAGAGTGGGCTGCTCTGCTGCTCTCCATTGAAACAGAACAGAGAGAGGAAGAAAGAGAAAGAGACAGACAAGCAGACAGAGAGACCGAGCCCAACAGGCTTTTCTATAAATATTCATGTCAAATTAGGGATTCCTCGAGGGTTGTTGTAACTTTGTGGTTCCTCAATGCAAAAATGTCTTAGAGAGTTCTTATACAGAAAAAAAACCTAACTAAAACAAAACAAAAACACATACATTATAATTTTGTGGAGGTTCTGTCAGGGTTCAAAAATTTCTAACAAAAGGGATTCCTCAAGGAGCCTTCCCAGAGTCCCTCCGGTTTCCATATGAATAACCTCTAAAAGCTCCTTGAAGCCCTTTAACTTTAAAGACTGAAAGACTTAGAAGTGCACTTGGCTGAATGAAAATGAGTTTGTGTGTGTTTGTGTTTTTGTGCATGTGTACGTGCGCGTGCATGCATGAACGCCCATGCATTTGTTAAGATTTGAGTGATGAAGAAAATGTCTAAGGTTAAGTTTTCCATATCTGAGAGAAAGACAAATATGTGCTGGGCTAGGGTGGGAAATTGACCTATATTTATACACACACACACACACACACACAGAGGAAAGGGAAAACTGAGCTGCAACAAAGGACATCCTCCCTCTTATGTCATCGGGGTTGTACTTCCAGGAATAGGGCTGAGGCCGGGAGGGGGGCGTCCTGCTGCAGGCACACCCTCTCCAGGCGACACAGCCGATACATGACGATAATCATGATGATGGATGCTGTCCGTACTCGCCATAGGACTCATGTTAATTGAATGTGAGCTCATGAGTAATGGCACAAAGGGCCTGAGGATGCCCTTTTATGTCTACAAGCCGCAACTGTTAAATTCCAAAATTTAAAGGAGCAACAAGGACGAATTTTACTGACCCACAGGCCATAATTAACTGAGAGACGGCTGGTAGAGATCTTAATCAATACCAGTGACTTAATGAGATTTCAGAACACACTTTCCAGCCCGTGCTCTGTTTAGGAACATTTGTGATTTCCACTGCTCACAGATGGAGGACAGTGCTGGAAATGAATACATGAAATTTCATCTGTTAAGGTTAAAAAGTCGTGTAATAAAAGTCGATAAAGGTCTAACTACTTAATGCTTTACCCACATTTGGCTGGTGGTTTGTTTTGGTCACCGACTCTGGTTTCCATGATGATTCTCAGTCACCAAAATCAAACATCTGTCACTGCTAAGCCATTTTTTCATTTGTCCTCTGTTAGACCAGCCCTGTCATGCTTTCCTGTCTGGCACCAGAGGCTGTGTCTACTGCTGTCTGGCTGCTGCGTTAGGGGCTCTGTGATTTGCGTGTGTGTGTGTGTGTGTGTGTGTGTGCATGCAGCAAACTGACTGAAAGAGCTTTTGTTTGTTTCACACACTCACAGCAGTGTCAAAGAGAGTGAGACAAAGAGTGGAAGAGCCAAAAAGGAAGAGTTGATACTGAACTTAAATGCACCTTGAAGTTTTCTTGCAAGTTCAAAGTTGTCGTCTTACATCACTGCTGACTGCTCTGCAAAATATTAAGAATTTATGGAATTACGTATACAGTAAGATACAGTATGTTCAAAATCCAGTGCGGGAGAAAACAGGAAACTACCAGGAAATAACCCAATATGATGGTAACATAGACACCGATCTACAATTCCAACCAAAACATGCATTCAATGTGGAAAATTCCCACCAACCACCATCCAAATGCTGGAAAATTGCTGTTAGCTTTGCCTGCTCTTCCAGACTTTGAAAAACACCATTCGGAAGTTGTGTTTTACTCTAAACCTCAGGCTGGCTGACACTGGCTCATGCATTTTGTTTTGTTTTTTTTACCAGCTGTAACCAGTCAGCAAAACAGTTAACATCCACACCTGCATGTACTGGAGGTCGGAGAGCGAAATCTTTACAACAACAAGCTGTAAAATGACTGTAAAACAATAAGAATTGAATGCCGGCGTGATGCTAATATGAATAAAAAGAGGCCAGTGGCAAATGCCCACATGATGACCCGTGTGGAACCAGGACAACCCAATGAGGAAGCCATAAATCTGAAGTTACACTGTAGAAAAGATGACTAATAGCTGTATTCAGAGCAAATGTCTTTCCCTGTGTGTCTCTAGAGGTTTAAGGCTTCAGCCTCCATTTCCTGTCTACTCTGAGACAAAAGACATGGCCACAAGCTCACTTATGTAACAGAAAGACTGTTTACATCAGTAATTTCATCTACTGCCCCTTCAATTGGGTTATTTAAACAATATATCTTTGTTGTCAGTGGTAGTCGGTAACAGTGTCGATACACAAACCAAGCTAAAATGTCTCGGTATTAGAGATTTTAACCAAAGAATATCAGATATCAAAACCTCTGAGTATCAAGTAAGAAATAAGATCGTCTTGATTTTCTGCATTTTGGACACACGGCAGCTTGTTTTTCACATCAATTATTTTGTCCAGTGACACCAAACTGATGGTCTGAGCCGACCCTGTTTGGTCAAACTAATGCATGGTGCTCGGCATTAGTTGGTAATTAAGTTTCGTACTTGGCACTGGCATTGAAAAAGTGGTATCCCTGGGTGTCAAGCTGCAAAAGTTGCTTTACGGCACAAATGGAGATTGCTTCATGGCACCAAGCCGTTCTTCCAGCACAAACTGAATTATACCTGTAAGGTTTTTTGCAATTGCAAATGGCATAACGAATGAAATGACGTTGGAAAAATCACTTCTAACCTGTTAATCATCGTCAGTTTAACCAGAAATTCTTTGCAATGTGGTCTTTATTTTGAGAAACAGAATCGCTAAAAAGAGACGGGGCTACCTGTTGTCTCCATCATGGTCTTATTTGTTTACATTAATTATACAAAGATGTGATAATGAATTTGACAATGACATATTAGTGTTTAAATATGCCAGCAGAGCTTGTTGCTGACACACCAGCCATGCAGCTTGTAACTTCATGCACGTAGACAGAAGCACATAAACTCAGACAAGTCAATCCTCTGAACTACCTGTGTGTTCTGAACCAGCTAAAGATGGACACATGACCTTGATCCATGCTTCCCTGGGGCTCAACGATTATTTCTCTCCACTCCTGCTTCCCTACCTGAACCTAAAGAGCTTACACACACTTTCATAACAGCTGATAAGCCTGCGGTTGTCATTGTCAGGTCTTAGCATGAGCTGGCGTATCCAAGCAGCAGGGGGAAAGTGGCATGTCGAGGGAGACGGCGTTAACATGCAAATGTGAAACTTCAGACTACCTGTATTTTCACACAAAATGACGCATGTGTGCATGAGCCTGCGACAAATCATATGTCCCTTCAGCTTTATTTGATTTTGAAACCATCATCTGATTTCACTTGTGCAATGTTCCTTCCCTAAATGACTTCAAATTAAAGCTGATGAGCAAATTTTTTAGGAATTAGTTTTGGGCAATATTGCCTGTGGGAAAAACTATGACAGCACAGTGGCAATACAAAAATAAACTTTCTCACCAAATTAGATTTGATTTAATTTACAGCTACTTTCATGAATAGCAAACATTTTAAATAAATATGTAATACAGTGCTTTGGCATTTATCTGCTTTTAGTCATGATCGTTTCAAAAATATAGTTTTATAAAATGAAACTAAACATTTGATCTGTGATGTATCTGAGCTGTAAGGTGACAGTGACACACCGTGAGCCCAGCTTCACACAGCTGTCAGCCATGATAATTTCCCTCAGCAACACCAGCTTTGCTTCCCTTTGATATGATTTGACTCAGGCGGATAATGCTAATGCGTACCTCCGGTTTGTGAAATCAGCCTTTGTGGGCATCTCATACTTCACTCCCTGATTCATGTCAGGGTGTTTTCTGCTTCTCATTTGTGTGACAGTTTGAAACATTCTCCTTCAAAGAGATGTTTTTTCTCATGGATTAATAAAATGTGTGCATGGTGTCGTTCTCTTTTGGCCAGTGTGCTACCTAGTTGTATGTAACCGCCTTCCAATGACAGAAAAAGGATGTTTTTGACTCTAGTCTGCATTTGCATTTTAGCATTTTAGTCATTCAGCTTTTCCAGAATGACCTACATTGCAATTAGTGCAACACTAACCCACATCAGTGTTTGCATTCATTCTGTACATACAGAACATAAATACAAAACCTCACGAGGGCAGTGTGTTATTTCTCGAACGGCCCTGTTCTCTGCAGCCTCTCTCTCTCTCTCTCTCTGTGTGCTGACTCCGTTCTTCTCGCGCTTCACATTATTCTCTGGTCCAAGTCCAAGTAATTTTCACTCTCTCTCTCTATCGCTGTTTCCCTTTCATCTACAGTGCGGTATAATTCTTCTTTCCTTTGGCTCTCTCCTCCTCCTCCAATCATCTCCCTGCTTCCCTCCATCTTCCTTCCTTGATGTGGAACGAGGGATGTGTCTCTCCTCTCTCTCCTCTCTCTCCTCTCTCGTTTCCCCATGCTGCTGCACAGATAAACGTCCAATGGAGGCTTCACACATCAGCTACTTGATGGATGGTTTTATCCAAAGCACCTTACAATACCATGATTTTCTGGGACGTCCCAGTGGAAAATGGCCCTGTGGAAATCTACCTGCTGTGTAACAGGACCACACCGGTCTCACCACTGATGTATCACTCCTCTCTAAGAATTACTTTGCCTCTCTTGCTTTCCCTGTGGGCCACACTGCCTGAACACATTAGGCCCTGTTGCCTTTGTACCCTGAAAATAATCAAGTATTGTTTTAGGCCAAAAATGTTTTTGAAAATGCATTTTTTCCCCAGTATTTTGGCTCTCCATCCACACGAAAACAAACTCTACATCACTGGAAGCAGAGCGTCTTATTTAATTCTCTTTTCCATTTGTCATGTGGACAGTGAAAGCAGCACAATCTGATCATGCTGATGTCACTGCCATGACTTCGCTTCTTCTCATGCACTCACAGCGGAGAGGCCGACCTCACACAACTTTTGGTGGTTTTCCGGTATTTTCGACAACGTGTCGTCGCTGTCAGTAGGAGCTCTGCTTCGTCTTCTGTCCATGCAAATGACTCATCCTCGTAAAGTCACCTGACTTCATGTTCTGCACAGTTTTGGACATTATTAGGCCATTTTTAACAGTATTTGTAACTCAGCGACATCAACAAGCTGCTCCAGTCACTCCTCAACCTCTTTGCACGTGTTGCTGTAGCAGAGATTTGTGCATTTTCTCATGCGTGAAGAAACAATTTGGAAAATGCTCCCATGTGAACAGATTTTTCATCTAAAACTGAGAAATAAAGTTGGATTGTGTAGACAGGGCCTCAGTATAAACCATCAATGTGAAGCACTCCTGAGAATTTTAAGCCCATCATTTAAAATGGCAACAATTTAATTTGGAATTAAAATCAGAATATTCCAGTATTGCTCATAAAATGTAACTAAACTTGAAAGCAGGGCGATTGGGAGTTGATTCACAACATCCAGTTTGTGCATTATTCAAATTCTTGAGAGATTTGGGCTCTGTTTCAAATTTGCAAGACAGAAGATAAGAGTAGATCACTGGGGTGAATCTTGACTTCCAAATATCTTGCAAATACTGCTTTTTAAATTAGGACGAGTGGTAATCTCTTTGACAGGCCATGTAGGAAAGTATCGCAAGAGCAACAGAGAAGAAGAGCCTCAGGGTTTGAGGGATGCATTCGGTTCAACAGGCTGTAAAGAGGAAAAAAGTTTGGGCACTTGAATTAATCCTGATTTTCTTCTAAAATTCAAATATTGAAATTCATCCTGACAGCCTTTGTGTATTTGCTGGACTTGATAAAGAAAGTGATCGTCTCTCTGTCTGTGTCTCTCCCTCACTGTTTCAACCCCGATCCCCCAGCTGAGCCACCAGTCATCATGTAATTAGTCCGTAGTTCACATCCACACAGCGGCTCGGTGAAAACCTCCACTGTGAATTGATGGCGTCCCAGCAGCCCTCACTGCCCTTTCTGTCAGACAAACGAGCACAAAACACACAGCAGGCCGAGCCAACATTCATCTGCTTGAGCAACACACACATACAGTCATGCACGCACACACACACACACACACACAAGCAGACACACACATTCTCATCGTCCGGGTGCCTTTAAATCAGCGAAGCACTGCAGACCATGAAAGGAACAGAACCACCACAACGAGCTGGAGGGCAAAAACAGAGCTCTGTGTGTGTGTGTGTGTGTGTGTGTGTGTGTCCAAATAGGGCAATTCCACACCCATACCATGCATCATTATTTTTCTCTCATAATTACAACTCATAGCATGTCCTTTCTCTTTGATCCAGACCACCACACATTACAGCACTAATGCACCATGCATACACACACACACACACACACACACACACACAAACATGCACAGAGACGCGTGAACATTGTTGGTAAAAGGAAGTCTGCAGGCTTTTCTCACAGAACAACAAAGTGTTCCTTGCAGAACCCTCTGAACTCTGAACTGCATTTCAACTGAATCTCAAACAGAAACGTTGTGACAGGTTCCCGTCGAGGCCGAGCCCCGAGGCTCGCGGATGCTACATGTGGCTCAACCAGTTGTGAGAACATATTGCTGACGAACACGACGAATTTCATTGGCTTCAGATGAGGCGGAGATATTAGCTAAGGTTCAAGTATTTTCTAGCTGCTTGGATTAAAAAAAAAACCTAACCTTGAAGCTACTTAAGGGGAATTTTGAGGGAAAATCAGGCATTAAGGGGTTAAATTTGAACCTTTTACATTTTTAAACTGTTGAAAATAGAGTAAAGAGCGATTCTATTCCATGGACACTTGCGATAATTTCATCAGTACACTCAGACAACAGACTGTTTCAAAGCTAAAGACTAAACCTCTGACCTGAAAGGTTTCTGTGCACAATGTTTAGACTGCTGCTTTACAAGCTGCAGAAAGGCTCACGTCACAGATTAAATCAGTGCTACCAGCCTATAGACAACACACAATCACACACACACACAGAAATATGCAGAAATATGCACATGCAGCCCCCGCAGGCTGAGTGTGTTACATAAGACTTGAAGCCACATTCCAAGGGCGGGAAGAGCAGCTGAGCAGCCTGAGCAGACATGTGGCCTGACACACTGAATCAGGCTGTGGTGGACGGTCACACACACACACGCATGCACACACACACACACACACACGTGCACACACACATGCACAGGCTTTTAAACAGCAATGCTGATCAGATCAGTCATCACAAGACTGAATGTGTGAAAAAAATATCACAGTATCTCTGACTGAATACCTTAATATAGATATTGTAAAGATGCTTATTGGTTCTTTCATAAGACATTAACACACAGGAGATCTTTGATAAACAATCAGTAATGTGGAATTGATGACCGAGCAGGTAGAGGCAAATAATAGAAACAGCTACAACAGACGAATGAGTTCAGAAAAATGCCTCGTTTAACTGTCCTGCAGCCTTTGAATCCAGGAAAAGAAACTCTTATGCCATATTATCATATTGTGATATTCAAAATCCCACAAGCTATTGAGTCATATCATGATATTGATATAATGTCGATATATCACAGACTCATACCAGACTGTATCCAGAAGTTTGTCATACAAAGCCAATACAATGCAAAAAAAAAGAAGAAAAAAAAAAGATTTGAAGAGAGAAAAAAGGTCAGTGAACTTTCATTGCCATGCCACTGCCAGGTCTGGATCAGACCAGTATAGGCAGGGCATTAAAGTCCAGGTTTAGAGTCTGTGTTTATTCAACAAGACTCAGACTGTCCACAGACGGACTGGGACTTTTATTTTTAGTTTTGTGAGCTTCACCTTCTGGATTCACAGAGCAAACTGCTGGTTAATCACCAGGAACACAATCACACTCTCTCTCTCTCTCTCTCTCTTCCTCAGCAGAAAGTCGTGTCAGGAAAATGCCATCATTATCTCGTTCTGCAAATATAGCAGGCTAACGAACAACAGCACAGCTTATCACTGCTTCACAATAGCAGGGACTCTCAATCTGGTGATTATATGATTTATTTTGGCCGGAGTTGTGAGATTTACAGAATAGGAACAAATATAAAAAAATGAATAAAAAATAGATGTGGGATTTCAATGGTCGTTATTTCGCGGTGTCTAATCTCTGTCCAGTGAAAACTTTCCTCTGGAGTGTCACAGAGATTTCATCACAAGGGAACTGCAATCCTGCAATGGTGCAACGTGGACTCCAGCTTTGAATTACAACAGTGAACTTAAATGTAGCTCTAAGCCTGCTGATCTTTCCAATCTCTCAGTCGATCTCCGTCTTTAATCAGTGAGTTCAATGAATTGATTGCAGACAGGATGAAGAGCAGGGTTTTGTACAAAGAATTATGGCTATAGAAACATTTTTACAGTGGTAGCCGCTGCAAAATGCCCCTTCATACATTTCATCCTGCATCTTTCCTCAGATCGTACTGCAGGAAATTCTTTCTATAATGTGACGCAGCACAATAAGTTATGAAACTCTCATAAGGCTGGCCATTCCTTTTAACTTCCAGGGGCTGAAAAGAAAAGAAATGTTTATTTTTGAGAAAAAATTCTTCTGCAGGGTGGAGTCAAAAACCCCAAAGCTTCTGTTGCACCAACTGCTGCCTGAAACTGTTCAGGCCTGGGAAATGGAAACCTGACAACTGATACAACTGTTGTTACAGCTACTACGACCACCACTTCTACTACGTCTATAACTACCAGACTATTGATACTAATAGTAATAATACTGTAAAGCTTGATAATGATAAAAGGAGAAGCAATGGGCCAGCAGGGACCTTCTCAGGACAGTAAGATTCGGATGATAATTACACTTCAGATGTATTTTGGGAGCCAAAGTGTTGACACATTCTCTCAGTGTGCAAACCAACCTGACTCAGGACTGCAGAGCAAGCGGCCAAAAGGCAGTTTACATAACCTGAAGATTACTCTGCATTCACTTCAAGCCTCTTTTCTTGTCCGGGAGAAATCCATCAAGTCTCCTCCAACAGCACAGACAGATGAGTCACATGATAACCTACATACTATAGAGCATGAAACTTTAGGTCTATGTCATGCTTATGTTTGTATTACTTCTGGCCAACGGGATACAAATAGAAAATAGAAGTCGTGTAGTCCTGTAATAAATTGCTGACAGAGACTGCACAAATATCATGGAAAAACTACAAGCCTGCATAGGAATATTCTGGTAAAATCATTTAATATAAACTCACTACTGACACAGTTTACCACTGAACACACAATACCACACAGAAGGCCTACAATAAGGTTAGTTTAAGTTCCTATAAAGGTTATTATTAGATGTTATCGTGATTACTGTATCAGACTTAATCTACATTTTGTTGGCTGGTTGGAAACAATTAGATGAAATGGCCAAGCTTAAAGATTCAGATGATTGCCTTTTGTTATGCCATTTTAATCAAGCTAATTTGTACACATCTTAGGCCTGTAGCCTCGTCATAACGGGCTGCGTCAAGAATGAACTCGGAATACAGCCGGAAGTTAAGAGATTTAGCCTTCAAAATAAAATATATCTGTCCCTGGAGGGAATGATGAATCTATTCACCATCAAGTGTTCAGAGAATTCTTGTCAAACTACACCGTGGAATCATTTGATCATATACAGAGTGAAACTACAGATTATATAAAGATTATATTGTATTCGGCCTGTTATTATGCAGGGTATTTTCTGATCAGAGTATAATTATAATTTTAAGGGTAAATTTAGCCTTTTAAAAATGATTGATGCAAAACGTGCCAAAAAACGTAGGTGGAAGCGCTACTCCTAGGCTGGATACCTTGTTAATAAAACTGTATACTAAACTATTATTTACCACCTCCCTTTTATACAGAGTCCATTTAACACACAGCTGCGTAGACATGTTCCAGAAGAGCATTTCTGCCTGTGTGTGTGTGTCTGTGTGTCTGTGTGTGTGGTGTGTGGTGTGTCTTTAGGCCTACAGCTACAGTAATTTGTTCTTTCTTTAACTCAAATACACAATATATGTAAATTAATAATAAAGCTAATAATGCTGCTAACAGCAATACCATCAACAACAATAACATTAACAGTAATAGTAACGATCATTATGACATTGTGGGCTGCTAATGTTTCAAGAATAAAACCACTGTTTTTTAAATACGTGTATTTATGAATAATAGTGTTCTGGGAGGCAACACGCCTTTTATTTTTGAAAATGTGACCGGAAGTAGACTCTCTTCATTCTGTCTGACTTGACTCTGGTTGTGTATCGCTGTTGTTGCCCGTAATGAGCTCGCACCGGGATCAATATGACAATGTAGCCTCGGTGCAGGCCGCTGGTGTGGCAATATTCAACCAATTCGTTTTTCTCCTAGATAAACAACCACCGTGCATTTTAATCCTTTCTTTCCCCCCCGTGTCTCATAATAAAAGTCCGTGGCATTTGAACCTGCAGAACAGATGAAAGAGCGATGATGTGTCAAACGATTCCCACCCTCTCCCCATGCCTTTGTGCGACTGCGATAAAAAAAATAGAAAGAAAGAAAAAAATACGAGCAGGTTGACCGACGTTATCTAAGATGCAAATATCACCCCACAAAACAGACCCAACACAAATCACGCCCCGATTCACATATTAGAGCGAGACGACAAGGCAAAAAAAGAAAGAAAATCATCTCTGCGGTTAAAATCTATGAGGTTGCGTCTATCCCGTTATAACCGAGGCATCATTTTTCAGCCTCCGTCGCGATGCTGGGGAAAAGCGACGCTCTCGTTTATTCTCATCTAATTCTGACATGTAAAACAAACCCGAAATACTCACTTTTATGCAGCTCGTCGTCGGTGTTTTGGAATCAAAGCATCCGCGGTTGTCATTTGTGGTGTGTAACGAGGCTGGTAGTCCTTGACGTTTCGGGATATTGTTTTCTCCTTGCGACTGCAGGGCAGACAGCGGCATTGCATCGCAGGATGGGCTGGGCCGGTGCGATACGTCAGCCTGAGGTCACGGTTTGGTCCTGGGCTGGATTATTTAACTCATGCATGGGATGTGTGTCAAGGAGGAAAGTGCTAATCATAATCATAGGACGTTTGATACGGATGCAGTTTTTTTCTTCGTTGGACTAAACCTAGTTAGACTGCTGGGACTGAAATAAATAAAGTGTGACGCAGGCGGGTTAAAATGGCAAATCCTGGTGAGGAGTGTTGCTTCTCCTTATTTGACTTCTTGGAAGTAAAATCCCTTCAGTAGGAAAACTTTTAGCAATTTATTATTTATTTATTTATTTTTTGCGCAATATCTTTTTGTTAATCTGGCCTCCCCCGTCCACCTTTTCTTCAATACTCTATTAATTTCCTGATTGATCTTGTGACAAATTCTATCACAGTCGTCAGTTTCTGGTTTCAGATCAACACATTGACAAACCTGAATAAAGATGCCCCCTTAATTGCAGCTTTAATTAACAGCTTGGACCATTTTCATGTCTTTCATATGCTGATTTGATGCCATTAATCTCAGCCAGCCCCATAAAAATGTTAGAGTCCCTCCCCAGCTCAATCCATAACAGTAACAGATGATAGTAAACCATCCAACAGTTTAATTAACAGCGTTTATTAGATTTTGTGAAACTTCTCTATTGATGCCTGTGGGGAAATTGATCATTACTGCAGCAGAACAGAAAAGATAACTGAAGATATTGCAACAGTTCTTTGCAACAAAAGAACACCGAGGTCTACTGAGGATAATGTGACTGAAAAACAAAGATGAACACACGGCATCTTATTTGTCAGATTTACAGGTTAGAAGTGGACATGTGCATCACTCACTGTTCACATTATCATGCGGACACATGTGACAGAATGTACTGGATTTACAGAAACCTGTTCAGAGATGTAAATGTGGATTTTTAAACTAGTCATGTGACCTCCAATCCATAAATCAGACCAGCCTCCACCTAGTTGTTAAAGAAATGTTAAATGTTAAAATGAACCATCACAAAGAGTTCAATTTGTCACTTCCTCCTGCATGCATCAGGTTGGATGCTTTTTTATTATATTTCCCAGTGAGGGAATAGAAGATGCTAGATTACAGGTCTCTGCAGCACCATCTGCTGGTCAGGACAAAACTGTAACCTCAGTTTCACATATTTTGCTCTCAGTTCTCTGCAGGAATCCTTTTTCTCCTCTTTTTACCACTTTAGCACCAAATTACTGAAAGAATTCCTCCCTGCCTGAAGCCCTCATCTACTTATTGTTGTCAATATTTGTCTGTCCTCCGGCGTTGTTACGGATTCATTCAATCTAAGAGTTTTCAAGCAACTATGAACAAACCCTGACGTCGTCCCTGAGGATTTAAAAACGCACCGACCAGTTTCCAATTTTACACTCCTCATATAAATGCTGGGTAGTGTAGCGAGTGGTTTTCTTAATTCATCATGTCTGTGACATCTTCTAATCTGACCTCAGTATCACACCGCCTGCTGTCTGCTCTGTGTGAGGCCTCATTCGGTATTCAGAACATCTCACTGGCCTCCACTCTAATGGTCTTCACTGGTTCCTTCCATTTGACCGATGCCTCTATCTTAATTTACAGTTTCATGAGCTCCTCCTCCTCTCTATTTCACTCCATGGCCCCAATCTAACACATAACAGTTAATCCCCACTGTAAATATGGAGTTGAGAGTTTTGCTGTTTGATGGGCACAATTGAACAATAAGTAAATAAATAAATAATAGAATGTGATTGTTAACTGATAATCTTAGGATACGACTGTTCATAAAAAATTAGAAATTAAAAATTATAGAATAATACTGGATTTTTGGAGTCTTAAAATGTAATATTGAGAAATAAACTTCATAACAGTATCTGTACATTTCTATCCACATTCAAAACTTTAACAAATAAATAAATAAATAAAATAAATAACATGATAAAATAAAGACCACTTCATAATGGTAGCTAATTTTAGCAGCAGCCCTGAACAGCAGAAAGAAGCATCCCAGAGGAAACAGGATCTGGCAACATGATGCAACATAATGTATTCTGGAAAGTGCATAAACACCCCGACCACAGTTTGAACATTTTTTTTTCTTCTCTCTTTTATTGTAGCATAAATCATATTCCCTTTCCAATACACAAAGCTGTCCATGGGAAACAAGACAGGCTTTTCAGTGTGGATGTGGGAGAACATTTCAATTCCAGATGGCAGAGCTGCAGTCGAGTTCACCTCAGTTAAGTCCAAAACCAGAGCAAATCCAGTTTTATTCATTTTTTAAATTTATTATACCCTTCAACATGCAACAAATCAATGCATAAGAATGAACTGATAAATATATAGAAGTATTCACACCATTCAATCAACAAAGTGAAATCCCTTAAAATGTTTGTACTGCCAGGAAAACAACCCATTTTTATATTTATACACCACTAAAACAATTTCGACTCAAAATAAGCATGAGACCAAGACAAGTCCAAGATCTCAAAATAGTGGGAGAAAGGAGACACAAAACCAGTCAAGTGCTTCAGCTCTGCAGGTGGAAATGTAATCTGGACAGTGTGAAGGGTTTATATGAAGCTGTACTCCAACTCGCCTTCCCCTTCCTTTGGCTTATTTGTGGCAAGAAATCTATGAAGACCTGCAGATATTTATAGATCCCTCGGTTTGTGGCAGCCTTGTCACCTGAGAGCCACAAGTCGTGGTCGTGCATCTTGACAGGAAATCAAGAGTAAAGCCATCATGGTCAAAAGACACAACCACAAGCAGCACTCTGTTGTTTCAGCACATACTTTTTATGTTTATTGAATGCACAGTATCGCAGTGCACTGGCTAACCTGTACTGGATGAGATCATCAAAACTTCTGCATGAATCAGAGAGACATTAAATTGTCCCCACAGTAAATGGCTTCCTATTGCTTGTATAAACAATAGGAACTTTGTATAAGCTGAGCTCCATCTGCTGGGTATTGTCAGTTAATGCAGAGGCAAGACAAGCAAATATCAAAACTTTAGTTCTGATAAAACCTTTTCTATACTTCTCCAAGGCTGCAGCTGTAACGATTCCAAACTCCTCCAGTGGATGAATATGAAATTCTATCTGTGAAGGTGCAAGAGTCCATATTGTGAAGAACCAGGAACCATTTGACTTCTTCTGCCCAAACCGTCTTATCTGCAGCTTGCCTGTAACTTTAAATGTCTCCAGTCTTTGAACTAAAGTAGCAGGGTTACCATTTTGTCAAATATGGATTGTAATAAGGTCTTTAACACCAGAACATACAGTGAGCACCTCTGAGAAAGTGTGAGAGGGGCCGAAATTATGCTTACTGGAGTCAGTGTTACTCTTTGTTAGCGCAAGTATGTTCTTTTTCATTTGTGATGAATGTTGTCACCCGTGTGTGTGTGTGTGTGTGTGGTGTATCCTCTGTCAGACGATGCAAGTGGTGCTTTCTGCCACCAGATGGCACCACCTGACACTGAAATCATAGCTGACTTGACACCAATACTGTGATGGAGCCACAGTGTATTATTACTGATGAAAGCCACAGATGGATAACAAATAATTACCAACAGCTTACTTTATCATGCTTAGTTAAATTTTTTTGGTAGATAGATAGATTTTTAGTTTTTGGGTCCAAGCGCAGCTAAAACACTGTCTGTAGGGCCCTGTCAACGAGAAAGTAAAGTGCAGCAACATGTTGATCTGTCACGTGTGGATATCATCCAATTGGGATCAGTAGTGATCCAGATTTCATTTTGCATGCTAACAAGTGACGCAAAAGTAAAGAGCAAGAGGAGAGGACGACAGCTTGAAGATAATGCACAGAAATAATGGACTGAAATGGTGAATGCTGGAATTCAAGGGCCATGTCTAAAACCCACATAAGACGAAGCCCAGCTCTGTGGAGGGTTCTGCCTGTCTGCAGAGGTGAAGGCCTGTTGGTTATGTGCAGCTGGCACTGGTTTCTTTCAACAAATGGCTGAAACCAGTAAAGATCAAACACCCTGCTGCCCACATATTTACCTTCCACAATGAGCTAAATAGGTTCTGGCAGGCAGAGCAGCAGCCTTTATTCCATCAACTATAGACTCATCAATAAGTATCAAGCACAAATATACAATGCCACAGGATATCATATAAGGATACGGAGGTAAAAAAAGGCTTTTTACCCGTTTGATGGCTGAGTTAAAGAACAGACTGACTAACCTAGATGCTTGTAAAGTGATAAATCAATAAGAATCCCACACTATTCCATCCTAAAGAAAATACAGCAGCATTCAGCAACATTCACTCTTGAAAGCAGCGATGAACAGGGTCTTAAAATGATGCACTGGCCTGAGACCATGAGTGATGTATTCTTTATGTTGTTAATTTCTTTCAGCCATATGGCATGAATGCAACGATAAAGACGACTCTGGCTGAATGAAATCAAATGTTGTGTGGTGAACCTGTGAGAAACCATGAAACGGAAAGCCTTTCACCTCACACCTGTGATGATTAATCCAGCCCCTTTACCTCCACCTGTATCCAATCACCCCGTTAAGAAGAGAGAGAGCAGTAATTGGCTGTCAAAACAGGTTAAAGTACCTGCACCAGAGTCTGCTGCCTCTGGGCTGGTGTGGGAGGACAGAATCCTGTGTGTGGGCCCGTGGAAGTCAGAGGTGTTTCTTTTTGTTTGTTTGCATTTCGTCACACCTTTGGCTGAAGCCACGGGGTTTGTTTATAGGTAATATTTAAAGCACACACTCTGTGCTTCATGTGAAAATCACCTCAGGCAACCGGTAAATTCCATACCGATGCATGTAATTTACAATTGTTTATTATTTATATTTATTGTTTATCATTTAAAAACTTCACTAATCAATGTAACAAATACAGAATCTGACATTTATATGGACAACCAAAGATACATCTGAATGTTTTGGCTTTGCCCCACAGTAATGAAATATTCCAAATGTGGATTTAAGTTTCTCTCAAGATGCAAAATAAAAATGTGCATGTAACTTTAAACTTGCATCTGTTTGATGCAGATCTGAACAGGTTTTCTCACTGGCTACTCCAACCAGTCAGGTTCTTATCCTAGTTGGGAAGGCAGATATAACCAAGGAACAAATGTAGCCACTATTGAACTCAAACAAATACCTAGCTACCAGACTCGGCTGCAGGTGCCTAGCTACCAGCCCAAGCCTCAACCTCAGCTGCCAAGCAATCAGTCCCAGCATCAGCTGCCTAGTTACGAGCCCAAGCCCCAGGTACCTAGTTACCAGCCCAGGCAACACTTTCATCCAGGGTCAAATGTGCTGAGCTACCAACAGGTGCCGAGCCCCAGCCCCAGTTGCCTCACTCCCAGCCCGATCCCCAGCCACAGGTTCCTAGTTACCAGCCCAAGCCTGAGTCCCAGGTGTCTTTCTCTCAGCCTCAGCCCCAGCTGCCTAGCTACCAGCCAAAGCATGGCACAGATTGAGGTCTCTTGGTAACAGGTTTTGGGGTGTTTCTTCAGGTCAGAAACCACTCAAGAAACATCAGACTGTATAATGGTCTTTCAGATCTGGAGTCCTCTGTGTTGGCAGTTGGATTCAAGAGTAAGAATACTGTCCATTTCTCTCCACCCTTGTATTTGGCTCCCTTACACTTTGAAGAAATAGTCCTGTCATTTCAGACTATACACTTTGGTACGTACCAAACCGTATCAAAGACTCTCTTTCATCTTGTATGTTGAATGTTCTTTAGGAAAATAAAATGTGACTTTGTTTCTACCTGGTTGTGGAACCTGATTTATTTCATGCTGCAGTGGAACAGCAGTGGAACAGCATGTGTAAGCTCATTGCAGACTTGGCTGTATGTGTTTGATTTTGTGACTATATCCTGGAGCTTATAGTGGTGCTCAGCTGCGACTTAATGAATTTATTAAAAAAAAAAAAAAAAAGAGAGAGAGAGAAATATATATATACATATATACAATATACACTATTTATATATATATATTTCTCATGGTATGACAGTAGGTTATGCCACTAAAATAATTACTGGAGTACTATATTTTCCTCTTTAGGAGGATCCAAGTGGTCTCTTTAGGGCCACATGTAAAGGCACATCTCCACCTGTACGTAAATCTTAGTGCGCGATGACGTAGAGGCATACCTATTCGCCTGCCATGCTGGACAATCATCTGATAAGCGCTCTGTATCTCTGACGCTACCTTCAAGTACGCCTCGTAAACTCCCCAATAAAAGTCGGCATATAGTAATTCAAATGTATTTGGTCGGAAATAGCCTAATAACAGAACGGACTCCGTAACAAGCATAGTTTTATTTCTTCTTTGTTGATATTTGTTATTTTTAGAAATGTGCTGCAGCATGCAGAAGAAGAATGAAGATGCAGGGTGATGGAAACACAATGCTAGTAATTTATTGGATGTCAAGCACTAGCATGATAAAATGCATTACAAAAGCCGAAATAAATAGACTAAATAAACAATACATCACTTTTATTATGAACATATCTTTAACCACATTTCCATATATTCCTGAGGACACATCCTAAATGTCTCATCAATTTGCATCAATATATCACAGAGATGACAGAGATAAGAAAGCATGTACCATGAAGTGCAGAGATTACGGAGGTGTGTCATTCCAGCCAAAGACTTTGATTTCACAACATCAACCAGATTCGTACAACTTCAGCTCAAGTAACCAGTGAAATCACCTGCTGTGGTCGACACTTGTGTCGTAATACCCATAACTCCGACAGACAATGAAGGCAGCATAAGAGCCGCCCTGTTTTACCGGATTTCAGCCGCTAGTTCAGTGCTAATGACAGTCATCTCCAACACCGGCAGAGCCCCTGGACTGCCTACCTGGGCTCAGATCTGTAGTTTTCTGCCACGGTGTTATGAAGTGGAGACTAAGAGACATTTGAAGTAGTCTAGATGACTGCTGTGCAACAGGCAACCGGGCAGCGAACTCACTGAAGGCTTCACCGCTGTCGGAGGAACTGTTGCACGAAATCCCGCTGCGATGTCCCTGCTGTGTGTCAGAGGTAAGGTCTCTCCTCTAGTGCAGTTTGCCTCAACAATTATAATTATAATCATGATAAAATAAAATAAATTGTAAACCGATAACCAAACAAAGACTTAATATTTCTGGACTTGAAGATTTGCTGAAGTTTCGTTAAAGAAAATGAGTGTGGTAATCCCATAATAAATTTCAGGATACTTTGCAGATATTACAGCAAAACTGAGTTCCAGCAGTGATATAGGAATACCATAAAGATCAAATAAATTCCATTAAAGTGGGATAAGGTCACTCTAATTTAAGTACAGACTATAAATCCCTAGAGGAGTATTATAGAAATATTATCGTGATATTGAAATCTCATTCGTCATGTGAGGCTACGCGCAAACTTGTTCTTGTGAATGATGTTATGTAACTTCAGAGTTTATTGAATGCTTCAGATGCTTCATAAGGGGCAACATACACTCTGTCTTCTCCTTCTCTGCCGTAACAGGTGTTGGCCTAATTACCGACACAAATCACCAATGTGGTCAGTAGTGCCTTTTGCTGCAGAGTGTTGCATGCAGTGACGTGGATTTATGATCACCAAGATGGACACGCTGTTTATTTGTGTTTTATTAATAATTCTTAACTTCACAGACCAGCTGAAGACGTACAGGTGTCAAAAGTGATAAACATAAAGACAGTTGAGCTGTAGCAAAGACTCAAAGATTATTATATTTATATGTATTTGCAAAGGCCATTCTCACCATTTCAAAATGAATCTGCTAGGTGTCGATGTAGAGTTGCTTTTTTGTCGATATATTAGGAAGAAGTTTGTCTTCTGGGAAATATCAGACTTTTCATAAAATCTACAAAACAGCCTGACAAACCTAATTTATTTATATTTCACTTCAGTTGTTCAGCAGTGTACAGTACAATTCCAATTATTTTGAACCTACACCTTATTTTCCTGGTTTTTGCCATCATGATTGTTCATAATGTCATTGCATAATTCACTATGGAGCTTTATGTACCTATAGGTTGCAAGGAATAGTGCTCTTCAATGCATGCAAGCAGTCTTCAACAGTCAGTAACACCCATACAGTAATGAGACATGCCCACACCCATTTTTTTCAGTGATTAATTGCCTGAACTGTGCATATATATCACAGATATATCGTTCAAGTACTCTGAAGTCTGAAAATACAAGCTCATGTCAACTTCCTTGTGGTGATTACAGCAAAGATATGTGGGAAATTTTGCAGGTTTTGGTATTTCCCACCTGGTGTCATATATTAACTAGCGTGTAAGTGGTCAACGTAGCTGAAAATAAATTATATCAGTGATGTGCGCACTCATGTGATTTTGGATGTAAAGCAACAAATCCTGATATGATGGTTTCTGTCTTTCAAAAACCCATCATGATGGAAACTTACACCCACTGCTGCTCTGGAATTCTAAATAGGAGAGAAATTTGAATTTGAGGGAAATTAGAGTAACTTCTGCTGAGGCGCCCTTAAGCAAGTCACCTCATCTGCACTGGTTCCAGTGGTTGGTCTTCCTGGGCAGCACACAGGTGCTGCTGTGTGAAACTGAAAGAAGGAGACGCAAAGTGTTGCTATTCTCAGACAACTTTTCCTGGATAATTAAATATTTTACAAAAAAAGATGCATGTAATAATACCACCAGTTTACTTAAAAATTTGGCTCATTTCCAATAACAAATTGCTCCTCTTTCATAGAAGTGCTGATTGATTTTCACAGCATCAAACTATTGTCCGTCTATCTCTGACTCTCAGCCGCGGGCATATTGTTTCTCACAGATCGTTTTGACCATTTCTCATCACGGGTGTGGGCGCTGCCTCAGGCTGGAAAGCCCACTACCAGAGTCCTCTATTACTGGATGATGAGAAGGGTGTGTGTGTGTGCATTAGTGTATGTGTGTGTGTAGCGCAGCTGGGCCGCAGTGGGATCTGCCAGGTGGAATTATAAAAAAGACCATCATACTGCTTTGTAGGTTGAAAGGAGTGCGGGAGAGTTTTGCTCAGGTTCACCAGTTTTGATGGAACTTTCCTCGAGTCGTATGGAGCGCATGCCTCCATGTTTCAGGACCGATTCTCCTTGAAGGCAGATTTTTTTTTTTTGTGAGAATCAGACTTGTGGTATTATATATTTAGAGCTTGATCAAAAGTTGGCACAAGGGGTGTAACAGTTTTGTCGTGATTCTGGTTTGTTCACTGTAATACACATTTTTGGTTTATTGTGATTATTTTCCCCCCTTACCGCAGTTCTTACACATTTTTCACATCTTCATCCCCTCACTTTCCTCCGACCTGATGCCACAAAAAAGTCAAAGTATCGTATTTGACAAAGTGGCTGCCTTTTTCCCAGCATGGCAGATGTGCTCTCCCCGATTAAAAGAAAGGAAGCCACACAAACCAGTTTTACCAGGCAAGAGCGACTTCCTTGTTCCTTGAGAGCCGCGATGGCTTTTTGAAGCCTTTTTCCTCGTTCTTCATTCCTTGTTCTGTCGAGGGCCCTCAGAGCCACCATGTCGGCAAGCCGAGGCAGAGGGGCAGAGTGGCTGCTTGCCAAATGAAAAGCTGAGGATAGGAGGGCACAGTCACTGACAGCTTAGTCAGTACACACACACACACAGTTATTTCTGGATTGAAATTAGCAGCAGAATAAATGTATAATCGTACTGCATCACTGTTTCGGTGCTGAGTCAGGCTACTTTATGGAAAACTGAGGGGATTCATTCCAAAATTCCATATATTCATTTTTAGAACAAAATAAATAAAAATAAACAGGCCCTGTACAATGTTTCTATTTTTGGAAAGTAAATTGAGATAGATTTTAACTTCACTTATTGGCTGATATACTTGTTAATATTGGTAATATCAGATATATAGGTCAATCAGCTTCAACCAGCTCAGGAAAAGTCTGTAAAAGATGCAATGAAATTGTATTTTCTTAGTATATTTTATATAGTTAATGAATTTTTCAGTAATATTCTCTGTAAATTTATCCTCATCTCATCATATTGTCATCTAGTTTACCTGCAATCAAATAGCTGGATTGGTTTCAAAATGTTCCCTATCTGCAGCTTCCGTCCAAAAATATCAGTATTGGTATTGGCTTTCCA
>OMLF01057639.1:11283-25729 GCA_900302615.1 Holocentrus rufus | reverse complement strand
GCCTGTGTGTGTGTGTTGATATATCTGTGTATGTGCCATCATCTATGTGCTAACTCCACCCTCTACATCCCTGGACCCCCTCCCAGAAGATCACTCCTGGATTTCTTCAGGCATCAGCTCTAATTGGCTCATTATCACGGGAAAGCAGGGACACAACGGGGGGATAAGCCTCTGTTAATATGTAATTATGCAAGGTGATTATGAGGAGTGTGGGTGTTATATACTGTAGAATGCAAAGGCACAGACATGGAGAATCGTTCAGTAAGCTAGAAAAGTCCTTTTGCACAACATGCAAAAGTGTTCTTCTCCCTCATTATCCAGCTTTATGAGATGCACAAGTTAGTTGTTAGTTCTCCTCACTTGAGTTTAAACACCACATCAGCTCTATTAGAGAATGAATGAATGGATGAATGAATGAATGTATGATGAACATACCTGCTCTGGCCCGCTGGCCTGCTCTGTTTCCTTTTTCACTGACATGTACAAATTGAGTATGTCATTTCCATGATACGTTAAAGATAAATAAAGTTAGCCACAAGGATACAAGGGTGATGCAGATTAGAGATACTAAATTCACCTGTACAGAAAATTTTGATGTTTTTTTCTTTTAATCTCATTTTTGGTTTTGTGCTTGAGCACAATCAGAACTGCTGTTCATGCTGATTCTTGTTTAGAGAATGTGTTGAGGGCTGTGCGTAGTCTGCACAAGATTTACTAGAGAGATATATATATAGGAGATATACAGTTAATGGACAGTGTGGTAGATGTGGTGACGCACACACACACACACACACACACACACACACACACACACACACAAATACAAATACAAGGCCAGATCCACAGTAGTTGTATTTATTTATTTGGTTGTTTCAGAGTTCTGCAGAGGCTGTGGTTTAATGGAAGTGAGAGGGTGTTAATGACATGGCCACCAGGTTTCCAACCTCCACACACTCAAACCCACCGTGAGTCAAAAGACCAGGGCTAAATATAGAGCCACAGTCTGGCCTCTTGTAATGACACTGCTCTAGTCCACGTCTGTCTGCCTGCTGAGCATGTCAGGTTCAGTGCCTCTGCTTAATGGCTTTCTTAGGTGTTAGTGGACCTGAGAGAAATGAACTAGTGAGGTAGACGGTTACAGGATTTGTCGCCCTGGATAATAATGTTTGACTTTATTAATTCCCTTAGGGAAATTTTCCTTTCACTTGCCCATGTCTAGGGAGGTCAAAGGTCAAGAGCCAGCTACGGAAATACAAGCGAGTAGATTTGATTACTTGCTCATGGAAACTAAAGCAGGGTGTATGTCATTGTGTCTTTTACCAATAGGCCATCTTCTCATCAAACTGTGAGCTTATTAATTATTTGTGGCTCTGGCTGAGAGTGTTAAAATATAGACTCAGTATTTTTCAACCCAGGCCCTATTAAAATGTTGATTCCCATCATTTATAACTGCACATAGCACATCCTCACTGCTAGCTTTAGTGACGAGAAATTTTCCACTCTGCTGCATGTTGGTGTCAGTCTTCAACACAGTCCAATAAGGCAGTCGTTTTCAGTCTCTCAAAAAACATTACCATATCATTTGTGAAAACAGGAAACCCACGGTACAGTCACATTTATATTTGAAGTTTTTACAGCGACAATTCCAAGACATATTTGACTATTCTGTTTCCCATTTTCAAGAGTGACATTTATAATGGTTTTTGAGTGGCCAGAAATAAATACCCTATTGGACTGTGTTGAAGACTAGCAAGAGGCTGCAGTGAAGTAAATCGTAAACCTAAATTTCTCATCACTAAAACTAGCGGTGAGGTTGTGATGAATAATACGCATGGGAAAGATGGGAATCAACATTTGATTATGGCCTGGGTTGAAACATAACTCGCCTTTTAACTAAATGCCCAAGATGTAAATAAACGCTATAATGTGTGTTGGTGGTTTTGTTATCTTCTGATGTGTGTCCCTTATTAAAAAGCCACCACTGCAGTAAATGCTCATTAATCCAATATACTTGTGAAAGAAAGTTGTTTGAACCAGTGAAATGTTAACACACACACAGTCAGACCCTTTGACACATTACACACTACCTTCCAGGTCGCTGTGTGTGGTCTCATTTCAAGAGAGGTGGACTCCTGCTGAACAAGGCCGAGTGTCGCCGCATTGAGTTGACCTGAGGCTTCAGAAGCTGTGCCAACTAGAAAAGCAATCTTTAATTCACTCCTGAGAAGTTATTCCACCCCCGGGCTTCAAAGCTTCACATTCTCGTATCACTTCAAAGAGGCAGAAGCCTCACAAGCCCAGCCATTAAGCGGTCACAGTTGGAGCTCACCCTAATGAAGAGAAGGATGTCATCAGCATACAGTGATAATGTTAGCTGTGTAATGATGTCAACTTTGATTATTTCTTCAAAGTCAGGCTGGAATTACAGTGTATGTTGATGACTGAGTTTAATTCTCTCTCAGGTTGACATTTGGGGTTAAATATAACACTTTCAGATGAACATTTTTAGTCTATAATGTGCTAGTAAAAGGCTAAACTTTCCTTGCCAAACTTTTTACTGACTTAAAACAAGTTTAATGTGAGGAGACAGGGTTTGGCTTGCTGCCTCTTGAGAACTCTGTGTGTTTGTGTGTGTGTGTGTGTGAAGAGAGAGAGAGAAAGAGAGTGAAAGAGAGCTGTGGGGCTGAGTGTTTGTGCCACTTAAGGTTTGTCTCTTTCCCTCTGCTGACTTGTCTTAATGTTGGTCTCAGTGCCTCTTATTCAGTGATTTTGTTGTTTTGGCTAAACTGCAAAAACAAAATGATGTTTTTAGAATATTAAGCTATATAAATAACAACAACAACAACAAAAATAATAATAATACAAACAATAATAAGAAGAAGAAGAATCTGCATTGCCATGTGAAAAGGTCATTGGTATAAATCGGTACAACCATGATTTCAGGTGGAAACCAGTCAAAACATGACTCTTTTTTAAAACAGTTGTGTGCCTGGAATGCCTTATAGTGGATTGGCATTCCAGATGTTAGGATGACATAATTGTTCCCATATAGAGCTTGGACAACGGGGTAATCCTATGCATGACTCATCAAATCAAACTAGTGGTGGTCTTCCCCCTAATTTCCTTTCCTTTAATCGCCATGGCTTCTCTCAAAAACATCTTCACTTTACCAGCCATTTTTAGATCTGCAGAACATCTGATTGCTCTCCATGAGGTCAAAAGTTATGCACTCTCTAACTTACGAAAGGGAAATGAGCTTGCTGCTTTCCCACATGGCCCATTCTCTTTCTTTCTCACTCACAATACAGCAGGGTCTGGTAGATTTCAGCCCTGCTTAAGGCATTAGCTCAGAGGGATTATCCCACCAGCCAAACGCGCGGTCACCAACAGCACGCATCCTCTCATACAATCATACCGCCTGGCACGTGTCTGATATCTGGCCTGCTTTACTCTGACTGAGCTAGGCCTCCTATTGGCTCAAAGGGAACAGTGACCTCTGCCAGCCCTGAAATCAGCTAAGATATCATTTTTTTTTGTAACTATGGGAAATAGACTGCCACTTCTCTCTGCAGTGGGTATTTTGGACATCCACCTTCCTGCGTTAATCCTGCATTACTTTCCTTTACATTACAAGTGTACACGATTCTTTCTTGAATGAACCAAATACGATGGAGCCAGATTCCTTATATTTTGTGTGCACATACTGTGCTTCTCTTCTGATGAGTTACCTGACAATTTATTGTAACTTATAATGACGAAAAAGAGAACAAAATGTGATTTTTCCAGGCAATTCCTTTTGGAGACGACCCCAAAGGGCAGATGTTTTTTTTTTACTTTCAAGCAGTAAAAGTGGGACCAACTACATCTGCATACAGATTTAAGACGTTATTTGCTAAAGGCGGATTAAAATGAGATGGGTTGACCTCTAATTAACTCTATGCAATTTATGTCCATCCAAATGTATGCTTCATTTTATTTTATCTGCAAGGCAGAGAACTTGGGAAGAGCTCAGGAGCAGCAGTTTGGCCTAACGGCTATCGCTCCTGTCCTGTAGCTTAATGGTCCCAGGTTTGATTCTGCCCCTGTGGTGGACTTTTTATTTGTTCATATGAGTGATAAAACACAGAGGCAAGTGGTAAAATCTTCTGTTTATACTGGTGAGATAAAAAACAACTCCCAAAGGGCTTATGAAAACATCTCACCTCAAAACAAGAGAAAGACAGTTCATATCTACCAGCTCCTGCGGTGCTGTTTAAAACCTGATCTTGCACTCTGATCTGCCACAAACAATACATTCTTCCTCTGGGATCAACAGAGTATTATAAATTATAACAGTTTGCATGGGAACTTATCGGTCCATTTGCCTGAAAATGTGTCCTTTTGCTTTCCCTGAGTGAGACACCACCTCTAACTTCATAAAAAAAGGTTACCCCCAAATTGATCAGTGTCCTTACATGGCTCTACTCTGGGGATGCATCCCTGACTAATGTAGCATGTGTAACCACTTAGCTTGTCTCTGCTAAGTGCTCTGTTCAGCCTTTAGTGTGAGGGGATTATACACTGGCTTTGACACCTTCCGCTCACACTTTTCACACGTTTTTCCCCACATACAGCTAAACAGCATTTGATAAATCTGGCCATACCCAGGACAAAGTCTGGATCACTTTACTTGCCGAGTACAACAAAAGTACAGGAATTCTTCTTGCTATTGGTCCACAACGATACTAACAACTCCTTAAGTACATACTTGCAAATAATGTACATCAGTGCAGTGGAACAATACTGTGCCATTTGCTACGAGTACTAAATAGGATGCAATTCTAACCTTAAGCAGGTATCAGACTACAAGCTCACAGTGGTCACCATGTCAGATCAGAGATCCATCGTGATAGTAAATTATTGCCATCTTGGTAGAGAGAGACACACACTGCCTATTTGACCGTGATCAGTAAACACATGACGTCCACAGGTGATCATAGAGCGGTCAAGAAATGAACAGTCAGCTGTGTGGGTGACAGTCACGAAACATGTTGTAAGACTTGTGTCACACAGAAGACAAAAATAAATCTGTCATGCTTGACCTTATTGTGTTGACCGTTGTTTTCTACTTTAATATTCAGGCAGGAGGCAGAAATTTTGTTGGCTATTACACAGTTTTGTCAAAATTGGTCTGAATTAAAGTAGTCTGATGCCGGCATTACATATCTGGGGAGGTCATTGGTGACATAGTTTCAACTTATGATTATCTTTGTCAAAAAGTGTTAAAATATCTGCAACAGGTATTTTTTGTCAGCGTACTTCAGTGTTGTCCTTAGAAGCAGGGTTACAGTTCTGCACTGTGTGACACACACAGCTCCTCTCTTAATAAACAGAGCTCCGCTGCACAGAACTTTGGCTTTTTCCTTCCTGACATGTTTAGTTTGCAGTCCATTGTGCTTGCATATGGATGTGGATGATCAGGAGGTGTTAAATAGGCAACACTTTCCTTTGGCTCTCACCTGAGTCACCTCAGACAATAATGCCACAGTAAAGTGGTAGCTGCTGTTATGGTGACTTTATAAATCACCTTAAATCACCTTGCTGCAGGTTTTGTACCGAGCAGCGCTGCTACTGCTGAGTTTTATAAATATGGGCCTGATGTCTCTTCTCTTCTCTTCTCTTCTCTTCTCTTCTCTTCTCTTCTCTTCTCTCTATGTACCCTTAATTGGTTTCTTTCACAGCGTCAGGCTATTAAGAAAGGTATTGTCAGAGCTCGGTCTGGCACTGAACCACTAAGGCCACCAGGCTTCCTCTGAATGTTTGCCTATAGCTCGAGTGACACGCAAGGCAAGCTGTGCTGACAGCCTAAGACAAATGACCTGTTTAGCACAGTCTTCTCTGTCTCTCTCTCTCTCTCTCTCTCTCTCTCTGTGTCTCTCTCTCTCTCTCTCTCTCCCTGCGTACCCATCTCTGTTTCTGTCTCTCTTACATACATCTCTTTCATATTGTCCCAGACTTCAAACAAACAAACTCAATGGGGAACATTTTTACTGTCCCACAGCCACAACATATCCTGTTGGTGGGCTGTTGTGTCCCAGCTTTCAAAACTCACCTCCTTACCCAAAACTGATCCATCTACTAGCATCAACCTGGTGCAAAAACAAGTGTAGGCACAATTAGTCCTGTTTGCTAAACAAAAGATTTTGCAGTGGTTGGCGATGAAGGTTTAATATTTTTCATTTGACAATAGAGCTATCTAGAACCATCTATCTTCTCTTCACAATACATTTCCTGTTGCCTTGTTGATTAGAGCAGAATAAATTTGCCACTCCAATTACTGTGCCAGTGTCCTGTTCATCTTTGTAATTTTATTGTCTGTATGGAAACTGTACATCCATTACCAAGAATGGATAAGCTTCCCAGGGGCGCTCCAGACGTGCCTTTTTCATTTTTATTGATAAAGTTCTTTTTGATTGAGATTTTCTTCCATATTCAAAGCATCTTAAACACTGTAATCCAAATTCATGTGTTATAAGACTTGCTTTTCCTAATGCTTAAACAGCCTGCGCTATAAACAGGTAATATTGAGTCTTGCTAAATGACAGCTGATTTACATATTTCCCTTCAATTCTTTTTTGTTCCAGCCTCAGAAAACTCACAAATGAGGCAACAGCACCAAAAAATATAGAGTTCCCACTGACCCATCTTTTCAAGGCATGAATTCTTTCTGCGCTGAAAACAAGAACACAAGTTTTTTGTATCTACGATTTGATTTGCATTACTTTAAAGTTGAGGTTTTTTCACTGCAGAGCTTGGTGGTTTCTCTGTGCAGCAGGTTGGGACAGCGATTAAAGCGATCCAATTTAAGATCGCTGTTTAGTTTATATGTGATCTGTCTGTCAGATTAACTCCTGGTTTGGTTACGTAATTGAATATCTAATCATTGGAGGTTAAAATTATGACCCAAGCTTCGTTTTATTAGTTTAGTCTGGTTTGTTTTCATAAATGATAAAAATCCCTGCAAAGAGAGAGTGAGAGAGAGAGAGAGAGAGAGAGAGAGAGTGAGTGAGTGGAGGGGGATGGGAAGAGGTTATGACAACGTTCCACTCCAACAGGTAAAAAACAAAGATAAAAATGACAAAAAATGACAGAAATGATGTAAGATTTTCATTAAGGAGGAGGATCGTACAAAAAGAAGAAAATGCAGAAACAACAAGCAAGGGAAATGAAATAAATTTACTGTGTGTGTGTGTGTGTGTGTGTGAGACAGAGAGAGAGAGAGAGAGAGAGAGAGAGAGAGAGAGAAGAAGAAGATAGAAAATCTATTGTGCTACCTGAGGTGTATGTTCAAACAGAGCGAATGGTAAAAACAACAAAAGGCATAATTTACAAGAAAGGAAAATGAAATGAATCTGTGTGTTTCTGTGAGAGAAAGAAGAGAAAGAGAAGAGAAGTGTGATTTGTCAAGACAGGGGAGAAATCTCCAGTTCAGTTCATCAGACTGCTGCGTGGGGCAGCTGCACAAAGAATAATTATAATTTGTTCACCGCAGCATTAGATTTGGTCTCGTCCAGCTCTCAGCCCATCTATTTTAAACACTCGCCGCTGTTCATTTGTTCTGTGTCAGATAAGAAGTTCTTTTTTATCATCTTGACACTAACCTGTGATGTCTCTCTCTCTTTTTTGTTTCAGTGAAAAAAGCCAAACTCCACGGGCCTCCAGGTAAGAGCAGAAACACACAGTCATCCTTCCATCTGTCAATCTTCCATTCCTGATTATTCCTACACAGAAATGAAATACATGTACATGAAGGGTTTTCCATACATGGCATAATATGTCTGTGTTACATACCCATATATGAAACATATTTGAATTTTGGACATTTTCATGTACAGACATATATATCTAACATATATTACAAATACACAAAGAGGGGGCATATATGTTTGGTTCACGTGAAACTATATATTTAACATATTTGATAGCATTTCTCTAGTTTAAGACCATATACGTTCATATATTAGATTTCTGTATGGTGGTGGATATTGAAATTCAAATTATTGCAATACAAAAAGGTAACAATACGTACGATAGAAAAATGAATCATGATATTTATTATATCTATATTTGCTAGAGAGATTTGTGGCTAGTTTCTGTACCTGTCTGGTCTGCCGGGGTCTCTGCACCAGTCAGCCACATGAGTTTCGTCACACCCAGCCCTGACCTCTCCCACAGATGGTGGGTCCACAGGGAGGTGGCCTTACATTACCTGACCAGACCCCGTGGTCTAGCTGGGCAGCGAGGTCTGTGAGCTCCCCTTCCCTGACCTCCAGACTTTAGACCTCTTTGCCTTGGCTGACCCTGCACAGCTCCCAGGTCTAAGGGCACACAGACTCCTGCACAATGATAAGATGGTGGTTCTAGGAGGGACTGGCTCACCTTTAGGCATAGGATGGAAAAGTGAAATGTCAAATAAGAAAAGTTAGTAACTTAAGTGTATTACAGTGTGAATTTTGACAGGATGTTAGTGCAGACCAGGTGAATAGACCAGCCACTGCAGACAATACACAGGACGAGAACTGTCTCCCCTCACATTGTAATATTCATCAAGGTTCCCCTGAGCAAGGCATTTGATTCTTTCTTTGGATGCATGCAGTTGGTAACGTAGTGTAGTTGGTGTGTTTGTTTGAGTGCAGCCTCGCTTTCCAGTGCAGCTACTCCTCCAGACCATCACTGCAGCATAGACTCAGACTGCCTGATTAAAGAATCCTTTTGTATTTGAGAAGCCTTGGTTTTAATCTCTCTTTGGTCACATTTACGTGGCCTGAGTAGAAATGGTATAGAGGTGATGAGACTGTTTGTCGCCCCCCTTCCTGCCTTTATCCTGCACCTGCTCCACATAGCTCAACCAGTGGCTCTCAACCAGCTCGTAACCATGGCCATTCTTTGCACCTTCCAATTCTGAAAAGAGAGAGAGAAAAAATTGATTTTTCCAAGCAATTCCTCCAAGGGATGAAGCCAGCAGGAGTTCAGAAAGCGTGCAGTAAAAAAGTGAGAGTTGGCAACATCTGCAGCCGCTGCCATAATACTGTTGAGGTTGTTCAAAAGAAGAAGAATGGCACCACCCCTTTTCTTCCTCTGTCTTCCCCTCCATGGCTTTTCTTTGCATCTTTTTTCACCCTTTGCTGGGTGCAGCTGCTCATCCTCCCATCTTCTCTCCGGGCGATGATGAGAGAAGAACAACAGCGATGAGTGGGAGAATGAGAAATCAGCCAGGAGGAGAAGAGAGGAAAATCAATAGATCATCATAGACAAAGGGCCACCTGCTAGCCTGAAATGACAACGTGTCATCCCCGCATAAAAGAGAAGATGGAGACAAATCTCTCAGTGTCTCGAGGAGACAGAGACGGACTCCAGATACAGGAGATGATTTGTCATTGGCTGCCTCTGGCCTCTGATCGCTGAGCCGTTCTTTCAGAGCGGAAGCAGGAGATTTGATTGGCCCTCCCAGGGTTAATAAAATAGGACATGAGTGATGATGTGGCTGTCGTACAGTGGTGTCCATTGTAGACGTCCCACTTCATTAATTTCTGCATCTATCCTGCACAAACACTGCCAGCAGGTCTTTCTGTCAACGTTATATGGCAAAACCAAAATTCACAAACAAAAATTCGAGTAACTTCCAGACTTCCAGACAGAAATAACTTGATTTTTCCAAACACTTCCTCTTGGAGGTGCAGGTATCAGTAGTTTACTTAAAGCAATAGCTACATCTTAAGAGTATATCCTTCAGCAAAAGACATTTTTATCCCCAAAAATCACCCTTTAAAAGAGCATAACCCATCTACACCTCACCTGTGTCACTTAGCAACGTAGAGGATTGAAGGGACGATCTGAATGCAGCTCTAACATGTGGTTTTGTTATTAGTCTCAGGCCAGACACAACTAGTGGAGTTTGGCCCACTCTAATGCCCCAGTTTGGGGAACATGATCTGATTTATCTTAATAGCAAGCAAATAGATTTTTTGCCTGGGGGAGCTGCTGTCCCAAGTCCCTCCTGAAGCCCCAGTGGTGGACGACCCTTGAGAGATGTTGGCTGGAATATGTGTCACTTTTATTAGTTTGGCAGATTTAGCGGACATCATATAGTATCTTTTAAATGGGCAATAAGTACAAGTTTTGCTGCAGCGCGGAACAAAACGACCAAATGGTGCCACAAGCAAGCAGCCAGGGTTGCCAGATACTTCAGCTATGAAGGCTAAAAAGCTGCATAATTATTAGGCTATTTTGTGATACATTAGCTCTCCTGCCATTGTCTCTCCTGCTGTAATTAGCTTGCTTATTGTTTGTGTCAGTAACAGTCCACTGTAACTCAACTCAAGACAAGTGAAGGAGGCTGAACCAGAGAATAGTTTAGGATGAGGTAACTTCTGTTGATGTTCAGGTCCTCTGGGTCGTTGATAAAGGTCACACATTAGTTAATTTCCCTTGAGTGAGAGTTGGTGGTAACTCTAGTGTCATTGTTTGTTTGTGGAGGCAACAGGCTCAAGGTAGTAAGTCATGATGCACAAACCAAATGCTACACTCTTGAGTCATGACACGACGTTGCTCCATGGGTTTGAGAGGTGGGATCGTGATCAGGATGCTAGTTTGAATCCCAGACTGCTTGGCAAGAAAAACATCTTGGCAGTTAAAGTGAATAAGAAACACGTTCCAAAGCAGAAACAGCTACTTCACTGAGCCCTTGAGCAAGGCACTGCGCCCAAATTTCTCCAGAAGAGCTGGTCAGTGTCCAGCAGAAGACTTGGTTGTACTGGGAAAGCTAGGTGTGAAAATGTGGAGCTGCATGAAGGAAGATGATGAAAAACAGACCCAACATGCTCTCATAATGCTTTGCTGCCAATCCTCCGTGACCATCAGCACCCGGGCTCCCTCGTTTTCTCCATCCCAAATGTCGCTCTCTTTCAGTACTTTTTTTTTTTTTTTTTGCATTACGGCAGGTTGGAGTTATTTTTATTTTAGGTCTTCATCCATCTTTGTCTGTGTGTCAGTGTTGGTTCAAATGAAGACAGCACTTATTTGGATTGTACTTGTTATAATAAATCATTATCTGCAAATAACAAATCTCTATTCTGGCGTGTTTGAGCAGGGTATTGCGCTGAATCGTGTTTTTTGTTTTATTTTTCACTTTGCGTCCATCAGCATTGGCGGAGTTCTTGCTGTGAAAGTCCACCGCTGCTTAATGAATATAGAGGAAACCCTGATAGTAATGAGACAAGGGTATCGGCCTAATGAGGCGGCCCTGTCTTAGCACAGCCTGAAGCCCTACACTGTCTGACTCACATTCACTTTACTGCTTATTCCAGACTGTAGTTTTCTCCTCAGTCAGCTTAGTTTATACCTATAGCCACGGCAGAAACACCACTTTATTAGTGCAGTCTTAGTCAAATAAAGCAGAATTTTTCCCTAAATAGAAATTGTTTGGGAATATATGAAAATTGGCCGGTGTTCAGCTGTCAGAAGTTACTTGTAATGGTTTGCCAACTAGTCAGGTGAAATGTTAGAGTTTTGTGGTATGATACACTGATTTCCTTCAACAGTATAAAGTTGAGAAAGTTAAAGTTGTATATTCCAAAGAAACTGCTGCTGCTGCTAGCCAAAACATAAAATGCACGAATAGATTCAAATGCTATGGATTATTACTTTGCATAAGATGGCAGAAAACTTTGCGCAGTTAAATTTTTTCTTGACACTTGGGTGTGCGTTGAGGAATTGTTTACAGATGTCTAGTAGTGAAGGACGTCTGAACTCATGTTTTACAGGTAAAACGTTACTTTGACAGACATTTCAGTGTCAGTGTGTGAGAAAACAGGAAGTTACAATCCCTTTTAATGATTTGCCCTCTGACTGGGTGAGACCATCATGGGTTTGTCACAAAAAATAAGACAAAATTACTATGGGCATCGTCTATGCAAACCAAATATCTTTTGCAAGTAAGCTACAGATATTTGGACACTGACTTCACTTTGAGTTAATTTGCGCACATGCAAATGATCTTTTACAAGTAAAATACTTTAATTCCATCACAAGGCAGGATCATAAAGGGGAAGAGCATACATCGCTAAATTGCAAGAATAATGTAATTAATATCATAATATGGACAACAAACAGATACAGATATAGTAGACTGCAGAAAGAAAATGAGCATGTGAACTACACAGACTGCAGATCTGCAGCATCAGTTCATCAGTAGTAATTCATTAAAAAAACCAACAGCTGCAGGTGCAACAGACTTCTTAAATCTTTCTGAAGAACACTTGGGCATGAAGAGTCGCTGGTAAAGCAGCTCTTTAAATCATTAAGAATAACTTAGAGAGGATGATCACCACTGTGCAGAACACAGTGAGCTTCCTGTGTATTCTGTGCTCTATAATGTCCTCCAGACAATCTGGAGTCAAACCAATAATGGGTCATATACTCTTTTGATTGTACAAGGCCACTGATGATGCCCTGAGGGAGGAATTGTCTGTCAAATAAATCAACCTTTTACCTTCAAAACAGGAGTGAGGACTTCCTTCGCTGGCTGTTGCATGTAGATTTTAGCTTTCTGTCCTATTGATAAGCCCAAAACCCAACGACAAACTGACAAACCCACACTCCACTTCCTCCCCTAACATTCAACAGAAGCAGCCCTTATAAATCACGGTGTGAGGAACTGTTACAAAACATTTTAGAGGATCGCAGAAGAAGCTAAAGAAGTTGAGCTTTTGACTGGAAGGTTTGAATCACCGAACTGTACTGTATGTAGCTGTAAATGTGAAGCAGGGCATTGCTGAAAAAGAGCAAGTGTGATCAGCTGACGTTCCCTAGATAAATAAAGGTTAAACTAAATAACAAAAAAAAAACGAATAACATCGTGTGTGTGTGTGTGCGTGAGAGAGAGAGAAATTGTGAGGCAACAGAGAATTCAGTCTCATAATTTTCCTTGACACCTCGCTTTTGCTTCGATTTTATTTCCCTTCCACCATGGCTCATCCAGCGAAAGCTCTCCTCCTCTCTCTCTCTCTCTCTCCCACCCTCTCTTTCTCGTCCTCCCTCTGCTCCCCTTCACACTCCAGCCTCCTCCATCCCCTGCATCCCTCCCTCGACACCCATAATAGAGTATTCATTACTGTCGACAGCCTAGTAAATGTCATCTCGCCTGGCCGTGCCGCACACGTCCATGTGTAACTGAATATAACTTATTTATTTTCATAAGTCATGGACACTTAATTATAAATGATGCTGGCTGCTCCCCAAGAGGGTCCTGCTGCATGCTGGGATATGTCCTCTTCACCACAGCTAGCTGGTGCCTGTGTGTGTGTGTGCATGTGTGTGTGTTTGTATGCATGTGTCCATGCATTTGTGGGGTCTCGTGTCAATAATATACTTCCCACAGCAACCCTGGAGGCAACTGGTGCCAATTTTAGATTATAATTGATTTTTTTGTTTGTTTGTTGCTTTGTTTGTTTTTCTTTCTTTTTTGTGAGTTTGCTTTATTCTCGTTACCACTGTTAGCTCAGGCAGTAAATAGGGCTGTCTGAAACCCACTAGCCACCTTGTCCCCTTAATCACAGACCTGGCAACCCCCTTAAGTGAATGATGGATTATTCTCGATTAACCTCCTGCCTCTCGCTCTCCTCATTACAGCTGAGCTCTGCTGAGAGGGGAGACAGATACAGGCAACCGTTTTTTGGGAAAGCTGGAATGCAGCAGGAGGGTTTTTTTTTTTTTTGCATGACCAGTTAACAGTTGAACATGAATATGAAACTTATTTTCACTGAATTATATAGTTTGCTGAAATGCCAGACATGCACTGCAGTTTTACTTTTTGGTTGATCTGAATCCAGGATCAGCAGGGCAAATGTTGTAGCCTTGTTCCACACCTGTGAACTACATGTTCAATTTGGTGTAGAGTGGTTCAGAGTCTGGTGTTGCTTCAACTGCGATTTCATGGTCAAAAACTGACCGGGCCAATCAGCGCCGTTGTAGGGCAGGACAAGAACTGTTGATGTAATCAAGCTGTGCCAGAGCCAATGAACTCATAGCATGTGAGCTAACACTGGCTAACACCAAAACATGGATGTAGTTATAGACGCTTGCGTTATTAAAACTACCACCCAAAGTAGTGTGACATTGCGCACCTCTGTACGTCCACTGCTTCTGTGCCATTGGTTTGGTTAGCATTTCGTGTTCGGTTAGCATAAAAACTTGTCTTGTCAAGTCTATGGGAGTCAGTTGGTCTCTGGCAAAGTGAAAAAATAAACCTTGCAGCAACTCGGAAGCTGTCTTATTTACACAGTGTATCATGTGTATCTGAAATACATATCATCTATTTTTTTTAATAGTTGTTTTAGGAGAAGCTAGATGGTTGGAACTATAACTGCTGAAAACTTGTATCCCACCATCTGTGTTCAGTGGTTATACT
>OMLF01057638.1:0-11080 GCA_900302615.1 Holocentrus rufus | reverse complement strand
CAACAAAAAAAAAAAGATAATAATAATAATAATAATAATAAAATATACCTCTGCAGCACAAACAGGGTCTATTCACCTGAGGAAGAGTGATACTTCAGCTGCAGCTGGTGTTACACTTGTGCAGCCTGATATGTAACTAGATACCACAAGCTCCCATCCCATGCCAACTCCCCGCTCGAGAGCTAAAAGGTTTCCAGAGCTAGTTTCAAAGCCTCCAGATTCCAGCCTTCAGTCTTTTACCAGTAAATATTCATAAATTTGCAGACATGTTTGTTGGGAATGAGGCCTCAGATGGTGACATGAAAAGAGTCCCAGCTGCCGTCCTTGGTGCCACTGCTGCCGTTCTTGGCCGCCATCTTCGCTGTCCCGTCTCCGACCTCCCCGTCTGGGTGCTCCCCGGTGGGTGTGGTGCCCAGCTCCTGGTAGTACTCGTCATCTTCGTCAAAGTAGCCGTTCTCCATCATGCTGAGGCTGGAGGCGGCGCTCAGGTCCTGACAACTGCCCTTGTACTCTTGGATGGATTCGTGAAGTGACCACAGCTGGCACAGCAGGGACATATCCTGCTGACGCAAACCCACCTGGGGGGTGGCATAGTAAGATACACATCAGTATTCATACACATCACATTACATTACAATACACATTCATTCACTTGCAAGCACTCTTTAAGCATTCTGAATTATAGCTTTTGTTATGTTTTCTGTCTTTGTTTTTTTTTTTTTTGGTTGTCTGGCAATTATGGTGTCAATCTGTGACGCTGCAGATTTTCATTCCAAACCAAGACTGCAGCATAAATCCACTGACTGACGCCCAGAAAGGAGCAGCTGATCAGTGAAATATGCAGACTATTAGTTAACACCGGTTCTGTACACTCACTGATGGGAATTATTGAAGAAAGGAAATACAACTCTAAATATTTTTGCTTAATTTTCACTTTTAATGATAACAACTACAAGATGAAATGTGGACACAGAGGTTAAGGAGGTTGTTACAGCACTGTCCATGTTGTTTCAAACTTCAGATAGCTTTCGTTGTTTTGGCCACAACTATGTCATTTTGACAACATGCACTTAGTCACCTTCATCTCAGTGTGAAGCATGAAGCAGGCAGCACCCAAGCTGACCCTCTTACATTCACTGCGTTTACATGAACTTAAGTAATTGGGTTATTTGCTATATAATGCCATGTAGGGCTGGGCAATATATCAATATTATACTGATATCAAGATCTAATACTAGATATCATGTAGGATTTTGGATATCGTAATATCGTGATATGGCACAAGTGTTATCTTTTCCCAGCTTTAAACGCTGCATCACAGTAAAGGTATGCAATTTTCTGAATGTATAAAACTGTTCTAGCTGTTATATTATTTACCTCTACCTGCTTGGTCATCATATCCACATTACTAATGATGGATTTCTGCTGGAGAAAACCGATTATGGGGCGAAGTAAATCCTTATTCAGATTTCTGGCCAGCTTTTTACGTGTGTGCATGTGCAAGGAAAGAGAGTGGATAAGAAAACTGACCTGATGAACACAATAAACACACACTGTACAACACACAAGACAGTAAAAAACACATGTTCGACATGTTTGTTGAAGAATGCTTAGTAAATTTCTGTCAACTTTACCTCTGGTGGAAATATAAGGGCAACGGTGTGTTCTGCCAGCTGCATGGAAGGGCTTCGGGGATTGTTGGGGGAAACGCGATTATTCCCAACACATGGAAACTCTTTTTTATTATGTAGATTTCTTGCCTTAACCTGTTTACTCACAATAATCTGGTTTCTTGTGTGAATGTAAACATAGTTATTATCAAATACTGCACTGCCTTCAGGGTTGAAATGAAAACCCATTAAATCAGGCTTTATGTACTTTCAGTTGGATAGTAACCAACAATATCAAGGTGGAGACAAAAGGCCTCTCAGTTCTGACAATAAGTCAAAAATGGAATAACGAGGGGAAAATTGGGGGGAAATAAAATCCAGCTGTGTTTATTATATTGTAGTCGATGTCATAAAAACAAACAGTGTTTAACATATTGTATTAACTTGTTCTATGTTAATCTAAGAGTAGACAAGCATGTGTGTCAAACCAATTGGAGTGAAAGTATTCATCTTTTAGTAAAACAACATGGGTCATGTCATTTGCTTTTTTTGTTTGCCTTACTTTCAACTCTGTCTCAACCACATATCACTAACTGTAACGAATCTCCTTATTACTGTATCTAAGACATGTTTATATCTGGAGTACTCAATTATACTAATGTAAGACTTTTCCAGCTTTTGAAAGCCTGAGGCCATCCTATGCATCTTATGCAGTTTTTCAGTCCAGGATCAACATCTGAGCTATGACTGGTTCTATACAAGATCTTCCATTTTAAAACACAATCAGAAATGTGATTATTTGTGAATGAATGATAATTTGTTTTTAACTTTGCAATAACTGAAGATTTCAACCCAGACACCACAGTGCCCTTTCCCAAACTATGATCTAACAGTTTTACCAGAATATATCCTGCCTCTAAGTCAAAGGGAGTGTAGCATAACAGCTGTGGAGCTGTTAGTGTGTGTGTGTGTGTGTGTGTGTGTGTGAGACTCTCCAGACTTTCTATGAAAGGGCCTTCACTATACCATTAAGTCATGATGGTATGTTTATCCTCAAGCCAAACAAAAAATCTACCTGTTTTTCCAGTGGACAGTTGGGTTAAAACAGTAAACGTGAGGAAAAGTCATTATTGCGTGACTGATTGCCTCTGTATTCAGAAAGTTTTGCACCAAATAATGAACCAGTGGTTAGCAAATGCAAATGCCAGGGAAAAAAGCCCACCGAATGATTACTTGCATTATTGGCAGGGAGTAGTAAGGCATTTCCTCTTCAGTCAGCTGACAGTTTGCAGTGTGGGCTGATGCTCAGTGGACAAAAAAAAGCCTATCTGTGTCAGTTTAACAGCAGAGAGACAACAACTGTGCCATGCGACTGGGTGGGGACAACAACGCCTGAGGATACAGAGTAACTTGTTAGGTATGCATGTTGACTACAAATCCTTACTGTACAGAACCAGCAACAACAACAAGGCATTAAGCCT
This sequence comes from Holocentrus rufus, assembly GCA_900302615.1. Lineage (NCBI taxonomy): Eukaryota > Metazoa > Chordata > Actinopteri > Holocentriformes > Holocentridae > Holocentrus > Holocentrus rufus. The sequence goes on along the minus strand of OMLF01057638.1, from coordinate 7,989 downwards.
AAACTTGGGCTCAGGGATTTGCTGTAAGGTGAAAGTAAAGCGCATGAAGCAGAGACTGGATTTAGCAAAGCCATTAATAAAAACCCAAGGTCTACTGTTGTTTATTTACTGTAACTATTTGGTCTTTTTGTTTTCAACCTAAACCTCTTCGATTTTAGAAAACAGCATTGTGCAGCACGTAGGAGCCTACCTTGAAGATGAGCTGTGGCCCTGCAGAAAATGTCCAGAAATCTAGTGAGCGCAAATCCCCGTTGATGGCAAGGCTGTGTTACTGAGTGTAATAACAGATGCATTCTTCTTAAATATGCAGTCATCCATTTGCGGTTACTGATAATATCATGTAATTATCTAAAGCTGTTCAGATAAGACTTAGATCTAATCAGCACGGGCCTAACAGGCCGAACAGCATACAAAAATTTTAACAATTTTAACGTTCCCTTACTTATCGGCAAGAACGTGTAGCTACGTGGCGGAACGTAACACAATTTTACCAAACGGTAGGGTCTTTTGTAAATTCGTCATACATAAAATTTACCAGGCAGCATTTGAGTATACTTAATACTCTTAACCCGTTTTGTCTGCTTTTTGTCTCACACACAAATAGCCATATTATGCTAAGCGGTAAACTCTGGTCAAATTTAAAAGTTAGCAATTTCTCAGTCTCAAAACAAGTGGTGCTTATTAAGTCGCATATATGCCGAACGTGCCTTAAGGTCCTCAATATTTGACAATAGGTTTAAGTCTTGTTCTACAACGTGTAGGTTTGCCCATAGACAGGGCGGCCAGTTTTTTTCGCCCCATAGTTTTGCGTACCGACGCTAAGCTGTCCCGATATCACAACCGAGGGTAGAAAAAAACCAGTCCACGAGTTTCTTGTTTACAATTACTGTTTTCGTGAACTAATGTTTACCATCTCTTTCCGGAGGAGAGCCAAGGCTGCGTCCAGGTTGGCCGGCTTGTTTGCCAGCAGGTTGTCGGCGTTGTTCCTGCCTCGGCTTAGGTCGTCCTGGATCATGGTTTTCTTGGCGTACATCCGCTCCATTTCTCTCCAGGAGCCGCCGCTCGAGTTCAGCAAGCCGCTCAGGCTCTTCGGTAGCGGAGGGAGACCCTCGATACAGGCCATTCCTCCTGCCGTGCCGTTCGCTGACTTTCCATTCATTTTGTAATGTATTTAAAATAGAAAAAAGTCGAATATTCACACCGATGACCTAGTAAGTCCTCCTGATATCACAAACACTTAGGATATATAAGAACCTAATGCCCTAAACAGCCCAAAAAAGGAGCCAGAGCGTCGCTACGCTAGTATCAAGTTAGCCAGTATGACGCAATTGGACTTCCGGCAATAGCGAAATTCTAAATAAAAACCTTCCCATCAGTAGGTAACATTTTCTATGCCTACTAATTTTAAAATATAGTATATTAAAGAAGAATGCCGTGTCTTCCCCAGAATGTCGTTTCACAACATAGCGCATGACATTGGTTGTTTGTCAGTCTAGCACTACGCTAGTATTGGCAATTTAGGTTATTACAAAACAGATTGGCAGGTCAGTGTCATCCAACCTAGATATGATGGAGAGATAACAGAAATAGAATGGCATTCTGTTTCTGTGGACGGGATGCAGTCTGCTTGAATATTTGAATTGATTATTATGCAACCTTTTGATCCGAGTCTACACTAGCATTCATGAAAGTATTTCATTTCGCAGAAGAAGAGAAAAAAGGTGACGGAACTTTCCCCTTCAAGGTAACAACTGACAGATAGATAGATACTTTATTAATCTCCAAGAGAAATTAAGGTAACAATATATACAGTGAATCGAAAGGGCAATGACAGTTGCATATATAGAACGGAGTTTTATAGTTAAAACGGAGATAAAACTGTTGTAATAATAATAATAATAATAATAATAATAATAATATAACAATAATAATAATAGATCAGCAGTAGACCTAATAGTAGAGTCCCGTTTTGTACGGCATGAAAATTTAAACATATTTAATGTTCGCTCACAATATCGGTTGTGGGCAGCTTCAGTCCAGTCAGTATTAACCCTCAAAAACAACATTGGTCGATCCTTTTCTGTACACTTAAATTTATCTTTCATTTTACTTCCGTACTCGGAAAACAACACTTGTATTTTGAAGGGACAATTGCCGAACTTCTGGTCTCATTGTGATTGACTGTGGCTAACTTGACCAAACTGCAATCTGTGGCTGAATAATCCACTTCCTGTCCTACTCATTCATCAGTGTGGCTGGCTGGGCGGCTCCCTTCCTGCAGGAAAACGGATTTTATTTGTTTTGTTTATTATTTTACATGAATTAGATTATTTATCATTTATTTCTTTTTTTTCACATGCACTTCCTATTTTTAATTTTATAGTAAGCTATATTTTACTTTTTATTGAAACCATCATGTACAAAGTGATATTCCAGTACTTCAGTGTATAAGTAAATAGACAAACAAGTAAAATGGGAATAAATAATAAAAAACACAAAAATTATTTTGAAAAGAGAGACATTTAGCATTCAATATTTAAGGATGTAAGTTTTCTCATGGCTATTATAAAACTTATTCACTAAATTTATTAATATGAATTTATTAAGCTATGTATGTATGCTGTTAGCAAAATGTAATTTTGGCTGAATGGAAACGTTTGGCTGCTTTTGTTGTTTCAATGAAAAAAATATTTAATTTTTCCAAATGACAAGTGTGTGTGTGTGTGTGTGTTTGTGTGTGTGAGTGAGTGTGTGTGTGTGTGTGTGTAAGTGAGGAACAGATGGTGGGCTTCACCTCCCCCCCAGTCTTCAGTCCGTCACAATAAATCAACAATAACCTTGAAACAAACACACAAAAGCATCACACCCACTCCACAGTAAGATATACCATACACACCACACACTCAGAGAGAGAGAGAGAGAGAGAGAGAGAGAGAGAGGAGGAAGGCTGAAGCCTGGTATTTCCGTTTGGTTAAGATGAATCCCACACAGAAGTGTGAGTGACACAGGCCAAAACCAACTGTCATTATTTCCAGTGAACCCTGATCATACAAAATATTTACAGTAAACGGTTATAAGATGTGCTATTGAAATGTAAAGTTTTTTTTCCCTTACTGTTAAGCTTCTTAAAGTCATAAGGACACAGGTGTGGTGTGAAGTCTTGCTTCTAGAATTCAGTGTATTTCTGGGGGAAACAGGATGTTGGGCTAGGACAAAATGCAGGGAGGGACTATCCATTGCTTCTCCAAAATGAATAAACCCATGCCACCAGGGCTAAGCCATGGTTTATTAGGAAAGGGAAACAGAGTTCATGTCCACTGTGTCATTTTGAATGTTGTGAAGTTTCAGGTTTTATGTGCCAGTACAGCATGAAGTAACCACTAAATGCACTGTCTTCCAGGAAAATAAATCTAATGTAAAATAAATAAATAAAACTTTGCCAATTTATTTGTTTTATTTGTTGCTGTATGTTATGATATGGAGAGTTATCTCACAAGGCTTATAGGAATACTCCAACGTTTTGGGCAAAATACCTTTTTTCTGACTTTGGAGAACACGTGTTCAGCGGTTATAGTTCCTACCTTCAATAATTCCTACCATCTAACTTCTCCTAAAATGACTCTCTCTTTTTTTTATTTCAAGACATGCATATCAAAAACACGATACATTGTGTGAAGCTGTAAGATAGCTTCTGAGTTGCTGTTAGGTTTATTTTTTCACTTTGATGGAGCTAGACTAATGACTCCTGTAGACTTGAAGTCTTTATGCTATGCTAACACAAAATGCTACCTATAGGAACTGAACCAGTGGATAAGTGAAAATAATATCAAACATCTTGTCTCAGTCTGGGTAAGTCAGAAAAATGGCATTTTGACCAAAACCTTGGAGCATTCCTTTAAGCTTGCCAGTCATCAGAAACTCCATTTATATCAGCAGTCTTGCAGGTTTTGGTGGTACATGGTATTCCATGCCTTATGTCTCATCTAGTTGAAATGAGTACAAAGTGACACTACATTGAACTTGGAAACTGTCAGGGATGTATCACTGTTGTGATCCCAGTCTCTGAAAAAGATGGTGTGTCTTTGTGTTTTGTGTGTTTGTATGCGTCTGTGTCTGTGTTGGGGGATGGAGGTGATTTCTGATTAGTAAAATGGTGTAGGTGTAGTGTTAAATTGCTGTCATACTAATTGCCAAAACAGTATACTGTGTGCCAAGGATAAGCAGGTAGATGGACCCAAACACAGGAGACAACAGGCAATGTTGAGTAAATGAATCTTTACTGAGGGGAAGTCACAGGAAACACTGGAGATGAGTACACAGTATGTGATGTTTTGGGACACAGGGTAAGTACACTGCATTCATGTGATCCTTGTAATCTCTGACCTCTGAGGTCAGAAGTCATAAATCCAACTGTTCGCACATTCAATTACTCTAACCCTAACCTCAACCCACAAGCTCTCTGGTCCTCTTGGCTCATCTTCAGCCTCTCACCACCTTACTCACTATTGCTCATGGATGTTTAAATAAAACCCATTTCTATGTATGGGAGGTCACGAGATGATTACGACATACTAAAGTATTATCAGTTTATTTCAGTTTATTTTTTGTATTTTTTCTCTATTTTGATTGTTTCCTGTGAAATACTGAGTAATTTTTAAATTTGAGGCCTCCTTTATTAAGTAAATAAATTCACCTGAAAATGGTGCCTGTGATGCTGTTTCCCTGTTGGAAGGCAGATCGGCCAATCAGCAGCCTGAGCCTCAGCTGTTTAAGCCAGCCCAATTTTCAAGATGGCCTCTCTCTCTCTCTCTGTGAACTCCCTCCTGCTAGAAATAAAAATGTGGTCAGTAACTGGAATACTGTGCACATGCAAACAGCCTGGCCTTGCCCCATTCCATCCAACAGATTGAGGAGGGTGTGGCCCTGATCAGCAGCTGTTTTATTGTGTGTGTGTCTCACCACCTGACCTCTGCCCTCACCCTCCTCCTCTGCGCTATTTTCTTTACACCCATTATTTATCTCCTTCGTCCTCTGTCCAACACTACATTTTTTATGCTGCTCTGGACTAAACATGTTGGGGCTTTGTTTTAGAGCACTTGTAGTCCTTTATAGTTTTTTTTAACCTCTGTTCACAGAGCCTTTATATGTAGAACATGATGCCAGTAGTGATCAGACAATAAGCAAGATTTTCATGTAAAGATACACCTAAATCTCAACCTAAATCACAGTATGGCTACAACACAGAAGCACTGCTAACTGAGGCCCCACATTTTTCCAACCTATTTCTCCTAGACATATTTGAGCTCAGTTTAACATCAGGGTGAGATTTAGACCATTTTCTCATACTTCTTAATTTCAGCTGCTGCGAAATAGCCTTCCTATTGTCTCAGCCCAATCCCAATTTAAGATCTTTTTATTCTCTCACTGCACTGAACTTTATTTGTCTGACATAATCAACTTTGAGACAACAATGAGATCCGAAAGAAAACTTGGTTGGCTTATAAACGAGCCTGTACAATTTGTCTCAGTAATCAAATTTGAGTCTCAGCTGTGTATTTTCTCAGAGTTGTCTCACTTCTATCAAAGAAGAGTCAAAACAAGATCTGCATATAAACTTTAGTTTCTCATTGATTTGTCACAAATAATTTCCAAATGCTCAATTAACAAGACATGCATGTACTGTGGCTTGACTCAAGGTAATGCTTCTTGATTCTTTAAACACAACTTATAAGAAACCTGACTTGTGATCAGATTTTCCCGAGGTTACACCAACAACGAGACAGCAAGACGCATATATTCTAAGGGCTGGTGTCCCATGAATGCAGCACAGTTTCTCTCACCAGTGCGGAAGTAAACAAGGCAAGGTGTTTTGGAGAAGATGCTGAATAAAAGTTGTTAGAATGCAGAGTTTGGATGTACAGTTTCAGGACATATTTGACAGTGCTGTGAGTTTTGCATTTTCAAATGGACATTTGTAACAGACTTTTGGACTGTGCAAAGCTACGCAAGAACCTGGAGTAGGTAGGTAAATCCCTCATTAAATGAAAAGTTGAGGTTATAAATCTTATAGCATGAACATGACATAGAATAGACAAACAGAAGGACGCAACACATAGGTTGGGTAAGCTTGTTTCGAACTTTTGGTCAGTACTTGTTGAATTCATATTTTGAACCAATTTTTGAAACTAATTTGATTGACAGAAAATTACATTTTATATGAATTTTTAATGAAGACACGTGGTTAATACAGAATTATTCTGGCATATATGCAACAATGCGTAAGCCCCTGCTTACTTACTTGGGACTTAAAGATTTGAAGATCTACAGTAGTTATGTAAACTGATCAAAGCACAAGTCCCCGACATTGCCCATCCCAGCCAGGCTCTGCCATAAACTATTTTGAAAGGGTATAAGAGTCACGCTAAGTAAACTGGAAATTAAATTGTATTGGATGGGTCGTTTGTTTTTGAAAGTTGATACGCGCGTACATTAAAAAAACAAATAAAAAATCCGGTTTCCTCCTGTTCTCACAACTTTGGTGAGTCTTCCATGTGCTCGCATATTTTGATCAGTGTAATTCTGACATGATTTGAGCGGAGCTGATGTTGCAACAGAGAGAAACAGTAACTTAGACTCGTGAGCGTGAGAAAAGCTGACAGTTAACGGCAGTTAACATTAATGTTAGCTAACATTAAAATATCGGAGGGGATTTGTGCATACTTATTGTGCAGCTATTTACCGAACTTCATTTCATTACAGAAAACAACATGGAAGAGAGGTGCTGCTGTCTTGAGGTATTTTATGCTTAAATGTAACTAGCTAGCCAACCTAACCGTTAGCCAAGCCTGCACACTTGGTAGTTAGTAGAGAAATATGGTAATAGAACAAATGGGCACTCTGAATGTTACATTATCTGCTAGCAGTTCACATGGGAGAAGTTTGCCTTGAAGGCCTTCTAACAAAAAGAAGGTTAAGGTAAACATTAGAGTTGAGATTGGGATGGGCTTTCTATTAGAAAGCATTCAAAGCAAATTTCTTCTCACTTTCAAAGCAAGTTTCTCCCATGTGCGCCAGTCCATTGTCACTGTCAAACAAAACAAAATACAGTAAAGTACATATTGGTTATTACTGGCAAACATAGATTAATTAAGAAAGGAGCAATTTCAGGGAAGAAGGTTTGCAAGTTTTGTTTTATTCTCTAAGACAGCATGGGTGTTTAGGAATCATCAAAGCAAGGGGGTTCACGCCTCATAGGGAGGCAAACAGCTATTTAGCTATTTAGATTTAATTTAAGCCTTCATTGTTCATTTTTCAAGTACACCATGAAAAAGACCAAGAAGAAAATCACCTGTAGGACCAAAGAGCTACCAAAAAGACTGCATGCTCCAGCCCCTAGGATGAAAGAAACTGACCAAGAGCCTGATGTTGACATGGGAGGTAGGGGCTGAATGTATGTGTATCAATGTATGTGTCTCAATATGTTCTGTTATTAGGTATACAGTGATACATTTTATAATACAATTTTTGTCATAATGTCCTCAGTCGTTTGCGTTTTGTTCACTAACCATTAAATTGCAAGTTGTGCCAGAAATCAGTCAGGCTTTATTTATATAGCACCTTTGATGCAAGAATGTCTCTTTTGGAAAGTGAATGAGAACAGTTGTTTAAATGTGCCACACAGAGTTAGGCGGTGATAAGGTAATAATAGATAGGGTTGGGCAGTATCCAAATTTTGTTACCTTTAGAACTTACTCAAATTCTCCCGGGGGCCATGTGGTGTTTAAGTCAATGAATGGGGGTGCTCTGGAAAAGCCACTGACATGTAGACCCATCAAGTGTGGCTCTTGGTCTGAATTAGAGCTCTGGATATTCTGGTGTACGTTATGCACCTCATACTACTTAGGTCACCTGTAGTTGATGGTTTGTTCAGACCAGGCATTCACTAGTTACTCATGTAGTAGTTTTTTGTTTTTTGCATATATGTATATA
>OMLF01057633.1:13610-27751 GCA_900302615.1 Holocentrus rufus | reverse complement strand
ATTCGGGGAAGGAAGAAGGGAAGAAAAAGGGAAGGAAGACAAAATGTGTTTTCATCACTGAAACAGTGATACTAACATTGCAATTTATGCTTTATTGTGGATTCGGATGTAGTCATGCCCTCAATCTTTCCGACTTCACCACAGAAGCAGATGACAGCTTTACACTGCGGATTCAATTGACTGAGATTCAGACACACAGATGTAGTACTTGACATGGTATGATAGAGAGAAATAAAGAAAACGAAAAAAAAAATCAAACTGACAGAGAGAAATCAAAAATTTCTCTTTGATTCATACAAATGTCTCCGTTATGTAATTCATACTCACACTGAAACGGCCAACTCTTACTCAGCCTTACACAGTAAATAAATTTTAAAAAGGATGAACACATAAACAAATAAATAGATAGGTGGGATAGATAGGATTCAGCCACTGACGACCATTTCCAGACTTATTCTTGGAGATTCACACCATTTGAATCAAACACAGTGTGGAGTCACAGACTACTCACTACGGGCCCAGTCCACAAGCTGCTACCACTTCAGATTAAGTGGTGTGAAAGAAGCAGAACATTCACCATTCATCGCCTCAGAACAATGTTTCATTCACTCCTCTCTCTTGGCAAGAGGGCAGCCAAAGCGAGGCAGCTGGAGAAGCTACACGGCAGTCGCTGGCTTTGGTGCCTTGCTCAGGTGCACTGTGGTGCAGCAGGGCTCAATGGAGCTTATAGAAAGAAGTGAGAAAAAGGCGATACCTTTGATTACTGCACTGTAAAAAAGAGACTGGACAGGCTGGTGCAGTGAGTTACAAGACTGTCCCTCAACTGGAGGACCTGGGTGCATCTGCCCTGCTGAAGTGTCTTTGAGCAAGACACCGAGAGAGCAACACAAGAGTTTCTCCTTCGGGCATCCATAGTGAGCACACTGCTGTGAACTTTGCTCTCTCTCATCCAAACTGAACGTTATCAAATGCATTCATACTATCAAAAGCAAACAGGACTCGGTACACTGTATGACCCCCCCAGCCCCTTTTGCATAATTTCCATTCATGCAAGAAAAGCCTGAAAAACAGGACTTAACACCAATGTAACATTAGAGCTTGTGAATTTGAGTATCATGGTCCTGCTGCAAAGGGGAATTCTACTCAATACACCCTCGGGCTGCTCCACTGACAGTGAATGGAGCTGCGACTGTGTTGATTCATAGATTGGCTGCTCGAAATGAGCTTCCTATCACTGCAGTGATCGCAGTTATTATGCAGGAAATGCACCTTTATCCCTAAAAATCATTGCAATTACTGCACTACTGAATAACTCAAACCTAAATAAATGATGTATTTCATCATGGGACGTACATGTATAAACTGTCAAAATTAACATTAAAGGGATAGAAAACACAACACACAAACTCACTTACGCTGAAGACCTCCAAGTAGACAGGAGACTTTTAGCTGACGTGAGCTTTAGCTGCAAATTACACTCCACTGCTAACTGGCACGCAAAAAGAGCTGAAAATTGAAGCTCTGTCATATCTCAGTGGGAACTATGGAGACCCCTTCAAGGACATCAGGAAGTGTTTTTCTGTGAGCAGCTTACCAGAGACACTTGCAGCAGCCGCACCAGCAGAGGCAGCAGGTGTTGGGTCGGGGCTGTCCAGGGGCCTGGGGGGGGCCCTCGATGTGTGCCGCCTGCCTTTTTCTCATCTCCACTCCACTCAGACTTCGGGGCTAGCCACGACACACACACACACACACACACACAAACAAGGTAAATACAGTTAACATGTAAAGAGGATGCTGTATAACGACCTGCGTTTGTTTTCAGGAAACCCAGATTGAAGCTGAAACACAAAAGGGAATGTGGTCTCTGTGAATGATGTGAGTGATGCAGCTGAGAATGGTACCATGATTAAAACTTCATAGCAGATGATACTGATTTTTACCATGATATATAAATATCATATGATATACATATTGCAATTTTTGTTTAGAGTCACTTTTACTCCCAAACACAAGATGAATAGTCAACTTTCATTTAAACACATCTTTATTGCCAGAATGAAGCTGAAAAAAAAAAAAAAAAAAAAGATGATAAAACACAGAACAAGTGGGAGCAAGATCGATTTTCAGTTAGTGCTGGGTGATAAAATGACATCAATAACTATCTCTATTCTATTTTCCAAGATCTTCAAATAAAACTATAAAACTGTTGATTGATAGCATTGAAAATTTCATCATTTTCTTCACTGCTGTCCAACACGCACGCACACTTCCTCTGATTGCACCTGAATGTGGTTTACAGTGTTGAAAAATAAGCCGGAAAAATTCGGGCAGTATGGCTGTAAATGTTATCACAATCTTTATGGTTTTTCTTTTCAGTCGAGATATATTTTATTAGAGAGAGAAAGAGGCAGAAATGGGGAGAGAGAGAGAGAGAGAGAGAGAGAGAGAGAGAGAGAGAGAGAGAGAGAGAGAGAGAGAGAGAGAGAGAGAGAGATGAAGCAAGAGAGAGAGCAAGACGGAGGATTCCTTTCCTTGTACGGTACGAGGCTTACTGGCAGTAAGCCAAGCCTTTTAGTTTGTTTTGACAGACACTACACATGTATTTCAATATGGGTGCAGTCACAGAAAGAAAAACAGTCATGCACATCATTTGCGTGGATGCACAGTGTGCAACGCATACACACATTTACATGCAGCTCGTTCTGCATTCATGTTGTTGCCTCAGAAAATGCAACAGCCTGTTCACTGGCAGGAGATGACAGAAAGGAAATGGGAATACAGCACATGCACAGTGACTGCCCCCAAATAGTCGACCAAACATTAATCGACGAGAGGAGAGTTTAGTCGAGTTTTTATTGGTCAGTTAGTCGCAGGAAAAAAACATGAAACTCCATTCGGGAGCTGCACCTTACGCCTAGCGCTTTTAATTTGAAACCACGGACACAGAAGTCGCGACACCCACTCATTGAGATATCTTTATGCCAGCTTACGTTCACGTTTACATAATGAATGTATTATCAGGCAGGATATCCAAAGTGTGGGATCATACTGAGAGGGTAAAAGGACGACCACAAGAAGGCGACATGTAAACTCTACAGGCAAAGCTTCGGCATTCATTCATCGACCTCAAACATGACGCATCATCTGAAACATGTAGCCTAATGTTAGCCACCTAGCAGAGTCACTCTATACAGCCAAGATAAATGAACATACTGTTCTATTCGCTATTAGGCTTATCTAAGTGTCTGTGGGGACTGGGAGGCCAAAATATCTCACTTACTGCATATTTAACTTAATGTGCATTTCTCTCTACAGGTGCATCCCCTTCAGAATCATTACGGCTTTTGCCTGTGTCTTTAACAGGCGGATTGCGTCATGTGCCTGCACATGCAAAATTATGTTTTAAATGATCATTTTAAGGGTTTTGTATTACTCTCTAATGTAGCAAAGTGTTAGCAGTCCCCAACGTTCCCAGAATATATGTATTTAAATAATTAAATTAATATAAATGTACGACGACTAGTCGACTAATGACTTGAACTAACAGCTACTAGTCAACTAGGAAAATCTTTGGTCAGGGGCAGCCCTGCTTTTTATATTTCTAACCTGTGGTCACACTTAATGCACCGACTGCATTGCTCTCTGGTGGAAGTTCATCCGTTTCAGCTTCCCTGGTTTGCAGCAGCATACTGTTGATGCCATATGTGTGACAGAGGTGTGAGTAAAACATGTCACTTTGCATGTGTCCTGCTGCCATTTCTGTGACAAGACCGTGTCCACTCATCCTGTTTTCCCTCTAGTACAGTAGCCAAGTGTCAAGAATCCCTCTGGGTGTAATGAGCAGAGTAAAGCAATCCTTCAAGTGGCGGAAACGAATGAAAATACAATAATTTGAAAGGCACGGCTGACAGTCCAGTGATGTTTGCCCAAACGATGCGCAAGACGAGATGAGACTGGGCAAGAAAAAGGCAGATGTGAAAAATAACATTAACACTTAAAGTTACAATGAAATGAAATTAAGAACGCAAGAGGCTGTTTCATTCTGATTTTACATCATTTAAATACTACAACTACTATTAAAAATTAGATACTACTACTAATAATAATATAATTGGATTTGCACAGAACTTTCATTGACAAATAACAGTAAAATAAAATGGAACAAAGCAAACACAACATCAGCTTTGTTCACTGTACACCTGCAACTAGTCAAAAAGTCATAATTGGTCGCGCATTTTACGTTTGTCCTTTGATCTAAATGTTCCCAGTTTGTTTCCTATGTTTCCTCGTCCACTGCTACCAAAACTGCAACAACCGAATTCAGGAAAATGAGGACCATTTAGACTCAAATGACAAAAGAATGACTGATGATGAGAACCATGAAGACTCAACTATCAAATGATGTGCTTATTCCATATTTTTTTGAACAGTCGAGGCTAAACGGTCCTTGCTGAGATCGAGCCTCTGCAATTTTGATCGTTTCAGCTTTAACCCAGTGAGCTTACAGACTTCTTGCTGGCAGTGCCGGGTTCCACAGCGGTTCAGTTTCACACAGACACATACAGTATTTTGCTTTTTTGGTGCTTGTTAGAATATCTGGAATGTCGACACAAAGCACACTTTGCTCAAATCACTGAAGACTGACCATGACATCTGCAGCATTGGACTCATCATTAAGGACTGCCAGCAGCCATTAAGACAGACCAGTGGGATTTCTAGCCTCCGTAGTTGTTTTACGAGGCTAATTCTTCATACTTTGCCATCAGTATTCAGCAACGGCGGCCAAGTATGCATGAGTCCACATTCCAGACATACTGATAAGCCAACACAAAAGGCAAGAGAATAAAATACAGTATTTTCTTTGGTTGTCTATGAGCAGAGTGCCACTTTTTCAACTTCTACTTTTCCCCTGGTCTGAATGCTCAGCCTTCCATTGAGTATCCAGCCATGGCCTACAGCCTAGACATTCATATAGACAAAGGAGGCAAAGGGAACATGAATACAGACCCTCAAATTAGTAAAATCACACTGGCATAGAAAACACAATGAATTAGGATACATGTAGGCACAACATATTTTACACTTTAATTATGGTGAGTAAAAGCACCTTCAGGAAACACCGACTAGTGACGCTGTTCTCTGCAGATATGAACTCTTAGAGGCGGACGGACAGACATGAAGGGCCGGTGGAACTATCAGTGCAATGCAATTCACAATTAAAATGTTGTGCACGAAATGAGCAGAGGCATAAATAACTAAGAGATAACTGATGAGATAACTGCACACTTCTTCTTTGCTCCACCCTCTTTGTAAGAAGCAGCAAGCCAGCACACACAAATGGAGCGCACCTACGGACTGAGCCGACCGCGACCCTGTGAGTGAGTGAGTTTCACCTACAGCTCACAGAGGTGCTTCACATCTAAAAATGCTGAACCCATCAAATGACATTTACAAGCTAAACAACGTTCCTTTTTTTCTGCTAACACTATTCCATGAATTTCACCTTTTGACGTCCCACTTCTGTAGACCGCATTTCAGGAAAAAGCCACCATGGACATGATCTGAAGAAACACCAGCAGCGTGCCGCATCTGAGAACATTTCCTGCTTTCGTTCAATAAAGGTATCAATTGTGCTGTTTTGGCTAAAATTTTCCTTTACGTATAATTCAGCAAGAATCTCATCTGCTACTTCTCTACCACTGTGACCACTGAATCAAGCGCAAAGTCCTATCAGCACAGTCTGTCCTATCAGCCTCGATTAATACAAATACACACGCTCCTGACTCCCTAGTCCCAATTTGTCCTCCCTTCTAGACTCTATGGACATTATAGTACTGTGGATGGTACTATCATCCCCAGGGTTTTCCCTGGCTTTCACATAGGCTTAGGAGGTTGAAGCTGCCAGTGGGCTGGGCCTCGCAAAGGTAGGAGTGTGAAGTGCCACTTTAACATCACACGGCAACCTTTATGGACAAACGCAGCGCTATCTGAGCCCTTTCAGCAGCTCTAAATAAAGAAACCACTCTCCAAGAACTCATACTAATGCCTTCAGCAAGGAAAAAAACACCGTATTTATAGCCTAGTATGCTGTATTTCATATTTTCCTCCAGGTGGTGGAAAAACACTCGGGTGGGCTTCTTTAGAGCTAAATAGGCAGGAAAAGCCCTGATCCTACTGTGCTGTATTGTAAACTGTAAATAGCTTTCTCGCAGATAGTACATGGGCAATCCAAGGGCATGAAACCTACTATAATCCTCTAAGCAGAGGGTGTCAAGACCAGAACTGGCTGCAGCAAGCTCTTTTCTCCTGACAGATAGAGGAGATAATACTGAATCTGCACTAAGTAGGACTGCACTGGTAGATCACTGCCATTCCCTGTCATTTTAGGCATTTAAGTTCAATTCTACCAAGGAGCACAGTGTGGAAAATTAATTAACTGCAGTCCTGTAGTTTGGGAGCTCAAAATTGTAATTAATGAAACAAAAACTCTTACCTGTAGAGTCATGATTCAAATTAAACTCCTCATCAAACGCTCGCCAACCCAAATAAAAATACAACGCTCGACAAACAGAGAAGTACCAACCAAGGTGCCATCCCCCTGCTTTCCGCTTCACCGTACATATACTGGAAACCCACAGTTTACCACATTGATGATGCATGGCAGGTTGGGCTGAGTCGACCTGCCTGATATGCAAATGCCATCGCCTGACCACTTGAGTGGCCATCAGTTATTCAGAGGCCAGGCAGCATCGGTGGAAAAACAGTCTGGATGCAAACGACGCTGAGGTACGGCTTTGTTCTAAACCCCGAGCAGGAGGCCACATTGACAGGACATGCAAATATGGTGTGGAAATACAAATAAACACCGGGCAGAGAGAGACAAGAGGGATAAGAAGCGAGAAACTGCGATATGATCTATCCTACACATATATATTACTTTCAAAGGGTTATGGATTTTCTATGAGGGAAGGCAATATGGTATACATTCATGGATGAGAACATGTTTAAGCTTTTAGGACTTCATGTCAATATGACTTCCTGAACAGCCGACTGAGACAGACCGTACTGTGTTCTGTAGGGAAGAACTACTTTTGCATATTTTTGCATTAGCAATAAAGAGCTGGCAAGAGGAAAACTGGAATACAAGTGAACATAGGAATTCCAGGGGGGGAATTCAGTCCAAAAGTCCACCGGGCCTTTTCATCTCTCTTTATCTCATTGATTTAGGAACTGATGTCAGAGCATGTTCAAATAGATAATAGAAAATAAAGACAACTGATGCATTCGCAACTTCATTGGTGCCTTCCTGCATTACTGTGAGTGCTCTATTTCTTCCAAAAATACTTTTTTTTTTTTGTTCTTTTCATATTTTTGTCCATTCTCAGCATCTTTCAAGTTTAAGTTAGCATGGCAACTATGAACGAGAGAGATGTAAAAATAGTCACCCTTTGTTGCAAAGGTAATTTAGTACCAGGGGCTCAACTATTATCATAGAAGATATGATAAGCTGGGCTATATAGGGAGTGTAGCGGCTCCTGATTCCTGCGTGGGCTGGAGTAACCATGCTACTGTTCCACTCGACAGTCGTATGGCCTGCAGGAACCCTGCACTTCCACAAACTCAGCTGGTTAAGATCTGAGAAAGCTGGTTCATTCTGCCATTTATGTCTATACATTTTTGACATTCCACAAGACAAATTCATTATAACAGTTCACCCTTTTCATGGTTCAGTTTGTATCATAGTATCAAAGTTCTTTCTTTTTAATTTAAGTATATGCCAAAACTATAACACACAAATCTGAATGGGGATTTTAGAGCAAAGTCAGCAATGAGGCCTATTGTTATAAATAGTCAAAAACAGTGTTCAGTGTTCTAGACTGCAAATGTGTTCAATGTAATTTTGCATTGCACTCAAAAGAAAGCCTTCTGTGAAAAATTGTGGTGGAAAAAAAAATCCCTGTTACCCACACATGTACGGCCCAGTGAACCAATGACTGCAGAATCACAGTTTTAGGTTTTAGTGCAAAATTGGTAAACCCCTAATATTCAGTAGTTCAGCTGGATGGTGCATGGTGCATGGTGATGAGGCATTTTGCATTTCTGCAATGATAACATATAACAGATGTAAAGGAACAGTTCAGCCAAAAGACAATAAAAAGGTATTTTCCCACTTACCCCCAGCACAAACTATCCATACAGAGAGTGATTTGGCAAGGTTTCCAGTCTGTCTCACTTCACCCCAGTACAGGGGGGCTGGAAGGGTTTTCTATTGTGGAGCTCAAACCATCAAATATTCACAAGTGAAAAACTCTACAGCAACAGCTCTTTCTAAACCAAGCCCACAAGCGACAAATTAGAAGTGGATAGATACAGTCTGCCAGTGTCCTCGACATTAAATAATTCCCAGTGAAACTCTTCACCCCTGAGAGCTATAGATTACTGTATGTCGGGTATCTATGTCATTGTTTTTGGAAAGAGCTGTTGCTGTTTTTCAAATTAAAATTTGACATTTTGAGCTCTAAAAATGAATACCCATCCAGTTTCATTGTACTGGGGGACTGAGACACAGAGAAGATCACGGCAGAAGGAAAACCTCGCCAAATTCACACAGAAACTGTTTGGATAGATGGACTAATCAAGGGCTACATGGAATATAAATAAAATATCACATTTTGTATTTTATGTGAAGTGTTCCTTTAGACAAACTTTCTTCTTCACTTTATACATGTAACAAATGGCAGAGAGCATCATCTCACAAATACAGTCTCAGACTGTATTTGTGAGATTGTGAGGCAAAATAGGAGAAACAAAGATCTCTTTAGCATACCAAGCATAACAGTGTCTTGTTGGTAAACCAACTCAATCATACTGGACATAAATGAGACTTACCATGAGAATTAGTGAGTTCCTAAAGACAGGTCAGACAGAGCAGTCATGATGCTGAGGTAATAGGTTGCTGGACGATAGCAGGCTGGTTGACGGACTGACTGACTGGCGGACTGTCTGAGCGTCTGTTTGGCTAACTGACTGGCTGTTTGGCTTGTTGGAGGTGCAGGGCGAGGCGAGGAGGTTCGTTTCACTACAGGGGACAGGCGTTACTGGTTTCACCATCCCTGACCAACTGGCATAGAAAGGGACAGGAGAGCGGAGGGCGAAATGCAACTAATTCCTCTCTTTTATTTCTGTAACGCGCTTGCTCCTTTCGTTTCTCTCACCGTCACTTCCTAGGCTTCCACGGATCTCAGGGAGGGCTCGGTGAACGGGTCATTTAGAGACTGGAGGGTAAAGGGAGCAGTAAAAGCACAGCATCTGAAAGACAGGGCAGACGGAAAACAAGACCAGTCAGAATCACTTAATTTGCCAAGCACAAATAAAGGTTCTGTAACTTCTCTTGGTGATGCTGGTGCACAGATATATCAACTACTAACATAATGACATAAATATATACTATACGGGCAAATGGTGCTGGGTAGGGCTGGGCGATATATCAACATAATATCGCGATATAAAACTAGATATCGATTTTGGACACTGCAGTACTAAGTGTTGTTGTTTCCTGGTTTTAAAGGCTGCATTACAGTAAATGGATGCAGTTTTCTGGACTCACTAGACTGTTCACTGGACATATTATCCACAATACAAATGACTGGTAATCAAAAATCTTTTGTGTATAAATAGCTTATGAAAGCACCAAGAGTCATCGCTACAACACTGTCACAATATTGACATTGAGGTATTCCACCAAAGATGTCCTGATAGTTGATTGAGTCCGTATCGCCCAGCCTTAGTACAGGGAGATCAGAATGTAAAATTCAGCACAAGGGGACAGTCCAGAACATACAGTGGATAGCAGACTTCACATATTACTCTGCACATAAATTATTCAGCGTACTATCACTCCATATATGTCCTCTGTCTGTTTTGCTGTGCAGTGTGCAGCACTTGGTGCCAGTTGTAGAGCTTCACTGTACTCTAGGGATGTGATCAGGACAAGATGGATTTAAAACAAAGTCAGGAAATAATGAGCCAAATGCAGTAGAACAAGACTCTATGAGAAAAGGGTGGGAGGAGCATTATATCAGGAAATACTCCTGACAGATTAGGAAAATTAACATCTCTGATCCTGTGGCTGAGGCTGTCATCATCATTACTTTCAATTTTAACGTCTGAACACCCACCATGAATAGGAATTGGCCTATCAACTTGGTGCCGCGACACAAAGGTCCGGCTCAGACGGATGACATTTGTTCTATGCTGTCCCTGATGAAAATGGACTAAGTGCATAAAGATGATAGCCTCCAAGGTTGATCTCACCACTGTCTCACTGCAGAGCCCTTCCCTCAGTGAGGACTCAGCATCATATCTTCTTGCCAGTTTGGACTGGTTTGAAAACCGAGGTTTTCCTTGCATATTATAAGTATACGAAGAGAGTTTTCAACCTCTTGTTCCCAGGAAAAACATACTATGCAAGCTCTTTTAGCACCTGTACTTCTTCAAAAGCCAGAAAATCTTAAAGTGTTGGGGATACTGTGGTAAGACTAAATTAATCCAATGTATAGAAGGAGGGCAACTTCCTTAAGCTGTTGATATTTAATACGACTGAGCCACACATCAGTTTTTGATTGAACAATGTTGTGATTATGACTAAAAAATGATGAAGCTGATCACATTTTACCAACAGGATAGTCATACTAACCTCCTTAACTCAACTTTTCAATTTCAATGAAACCATTTCCAATAATGTAATTTCTTGTCTTGGGGGATCATTTTAAGTTCTGCCTAGCAACTCTGCCTTTCTAGTCAATTGACTTCTGTAGACTTTCGGACAGGAACACACTGATTTAATTTAAAACTAACTTCGCTGAATACAGTAGGCTACTACTCCATATACCACAAGCGATTAGTATCATTTCCAAAGATACTGATATGACGCCGGGAAGTCATGGGAATCTAACTTCAATGAAGAGCAAAAGATGAATGAATCCATTGACATGTCGTGGCTACATAACCTGGATCCACTGGCTCAACACAAGTCCATCCATAAGGAACAGTAATTTGGGTGCTCTGTCAGCTGTGGGCTGCATGTTACTGTTTCTGTGCATGGCAGAGTGAGGAAAGGCTATAATAACTCAAGGCGCCGGCAAAATGAACTTTAAAGTGAAGTAAGTTAACTGGACAGTTTGTGATGGATGCATGAAGTATGTTGTTGCAGCACCGACTCTGTTGCATCTGCCTGGAGGCCTATACATATCTTTGGATAAGAAGCAGGCTGCCTCATCGGGTCCTGCTCAGCCCTGTGTGTAACGTTACTAGCGCTGCTGCTTAGCTGCTGGTTTGAGTGTTTTGCATGGTTTCTCTTGCAGCTGTCCGAAGCATCTGAGCCCCAGTCACTGCAGGTAAAGCTAACTAGCGAGAAGATGCCCTCCCTGCAGACAACAGGAAATGATAACGCAATTAGGAAGAGGGCTGCACACTGTTGACTATCGCAACGAAAATGTTCAGAAATCAAACACCACCCACTTCCTTCTTGCTAGCTTAGCCAAGAGCCCGAGATCCGCTATCTCTCGCAGCGAGAGGAGGCGGTGGCAGCTGAGCAGGAGCTAGCACCATGCTAACGTCAGCTAGCCAGCCGCAGCTAGCGAGCTTGTATGGAGCATTTGCGCAGAATAATCATCATCTTACCCCTTTATTTTAGGCTGTCAGTGTCCTAGGGTGATAGGTTTGAATAAGCGATGCTCCGATGATTGTTTAATGACATCGTAAATGGGAATCCTGCGGTGTAATGTCCATCGCTGCTGTTTTTCTGCCATCCGCCCAACTTCAGCACCGAACGCCGCCGAGCCCCTGGATGCACTGCGCAGGCGCGCTGCCACAGCTGGTCGGGGCTGCAGTGAGAAGATGCACTGCTGTGCCCCTACACTCTGTAATGCACACAAGATCACATTGCATCTCCGCTGAACCCCGACAAAACGAAAAGCATCGCTCCAAAATGAAACATACCAATTTAACGACAATGCTGCATCATGATAAGTTTTTTTCTAATATTTCTAAAATACAGATGTCTGCGAAACAGCAATGTTCTGCGAGAACAGATATAGGATATTCAGTGCCTTACGATAAAGACCCATAGCAAATTGTAGAAGGGCATTATACATACCATAGGAGATGTGGAAATCCGTAAACAATGATAATGTCACCTATAAACTCGCTACCTCAGACACACTATAAGATCATGTAAGGCTAATATTGAAATATTGTAGTGATATTTCGTTAGGGTCAGTGTCAGTCTTCATATGTGGTCGCAGAAATCAGTGGAAAACTGAGGGGGTGGGGGGCAGTACTTGTAGTATTCAACAGTGAGTTTACATAGATCTCATCATAGGTTGTCTGATGGTATTACCTCCGATAGTATCATAACAATTTCACTGTAGTACGGCAGCCTACACAAAGACTACATTATATTGCTACTGTATTTATATAATAAATTTATTTTAGGATCTTGGCAAATGTCACCAGAGAACTGTAATCCTTTTCTTTTTTGCTTGCACTGTCTCTTCAAACAGCTTAAAAAGTTCTGCACAGCGCCTAAAATATCAATGGCCTCCTTCTACATGACAGTTACATTATAGGCGCAATACCCTCCGGTGCTTTGGATCGCTATATGAAGAAAGCTGAAATCAGTGTGAGACCAGGCCTGTTTCATAGAGCAGACAAGGTTTAGGCGAAATAAGGAACCACAGAGACAAGATCCCGCACAAAGATAGCTTTGTCTTGTCTGGTTTCATTTGGCAACACATTTCTCTCACGTCAAGCAGCGAGCCTTGTAAACGAGTTTTTGGTTAACTTCTGCATTTTTTAATGTAATAAATTATAATTCAAATAATATAAATTAATAAATAGAGTCATTTTTATGCATACTCAAAAAGTTCTGTCATGCAAAAGACTGATAAATCTAGTTACAGCTTTAAATTTATAACTGCTGAAAAGTTTCCTAATCATTCATCCATCCATCTTCCATCCATCATTCCATTCATTCATTCATCTACGTTACACCTCAGGAGAGATTACTTATGCAAGATTAACCATGTAGGCTACTATCTGACTTCATACTATCATTGATTAAGACCATCTTTACTTTTTGGATTTGATGAATGAAGAAAAAGTGAATTTATTATCAGTTTTACTATGTGATTTCCAGTCCAGAGGTAGGAAATATACATATTAAAAAAAACTGTCCTCTGTAGGTCCTTCTTTATATCTACACATATGTAGAGATATAATAGAAGGTTCATGATAACACAGACCCCCAACAGGACAGGACTTTGACAGGACAGGGAAAGACTGAAGAGAACAAAACAAGGCAGAGCAGATCAGAACAGAACACAGTAGTAAAACACAGTGGGGCAGAGCAAAAACAGCAGAACATAATACACTCATCAGTTTATGACAAGAAATAAAATTAATCAAATGAGTCATTTTGTGACTCTTGCAGAGAAATTAAAATTAAAAGGGAAACAAACAAAGCCCCCAAACAGAGCAGAATAGAATAGAACAGAAAAGAATAGAATAGAATTTCTTCTATTCCCAACTGCCTCACAGCTGTAAACACTGTGAGGTGATAAGCTGGACTGCATCTCTTAAGAGCGATGCAATGCATCCTGTTCCACCTATTCAATAACTGTGACATTTGAAAGCTTGAATTAGTGACTCACTCTTTTGTTTATTTCTTCATGTCACACAAGCGAATCTCTCACAGTGCAGCGTGAGGACGCATCTTCTCCAGTGAAGCTGCTCACTGCAAAGGCAATTATTTTCCTACCTTTACCACTAGGGGGCACCAAAACTCTGCTCTCTCTCTCTCTCTCTCTCTCTCTCTCTCTCTCTCTCTCTCACTCACTCACTCACTCAGTCACTCATTCACTCACTCACTCACTCACTCAATCTCATTTCCTATTTCTCTCACACATACGTTCTCTCTCTGGTGTTGTGCCTCTCTCTCACTCTCACGCACACACACACACTCACACACAGATGCATGCACATGTGCCTGCACACACACACACACACACACACACACACACACACACACACACACACACACACACACACATCTAACATGATGGACTCTTGTGTGTACTAGC
>OMLF01057633.1:0-13590 GCA_900302615.1 Holocentrus rufus | reverse complement strand
AGCACAAGACATATGAGATCGTTATAACTCAACACACTCACCATTTCAGGGCTCTCATTTTTCCAAGCACAGCTCTGCACCACAGAACCAGGTTTCACACTGAACCCTATAAAGTGTTAACCGAAGCGAAGTGAAGCAGTGAAGCAACCGCTGTTTGCATATTGCATTAGAATGAACCTGTATAATGTAGTAATTTCAGTTTGAAAGCCCCGCCATCTTTATGCAGCTGGTGCACTCAATATTTAGATTTGAAGAATTGAGACTGTCAAGAGTTGGGCTGGGGAAAATGATGTGCACATTCCTTGACGTTGCCAGTTCATATACACAGATCTGAGGTGACCTGGATCAGCGCTGGTTTTCCTCGCTCGCTGAGGAAGAGTGTTGCACTGATTTGCATGAGATAAGGTCAACAGCTGTGAAGCAGTGCTCTGCTGCCATGCAGCTTTCACGCATGCAGCATTAAGTTCTCCGATGGAGGAGAAGCCTTGAGAGTGTGGAGGGAAGCGTCTCATAAACAAGAGATGTAGCTGAGTGTGTGTGTGTGTGTGAGTGTGTAAATAATACATGCACACGTGTGCGCATCTGCATATGCATATTCCTCAATGTTTGCAAGGGAGAGAGCATGTGATTGAGTGAATGCGTGTTTGCATCTGTTCAGTTTCGTGAATGTGTGTGTGTGAGATAAAAAACAGAGAAAGCAAGAGAGAGAGGATGTAAAACCTTCCAATCAGACACTATACTTGCAGACCCCAATACCAGCTCTGATCCACGATGTGTCTGTGGCGTTATCCTTCATGCCACACTCATTGTGCGCGTGTAATTTATTGAGCCAAGCTCCGACAGCCTCCTGAGGCACCTCTGGAGCGATAAGTTTGGCTGCGATACTTGTGTGTGTATGTGTGTGTGTTTGTTTGTGAGAGAGAGAGAGAGAGTAAGTAAGAGGGAGACAGACAGAGAGTGGGTGAGATGCGAGAGAGAAACAGATTGGAGCCTGTAGTCATGGTTATGGTACCTGTCTGGGTGTCTGGACGTGTCCCAGACAAAACATGAGGGCTGGATGCACATTTACAAAGGGCATAACAGGTTAGGCATGGCTCACCGCAAAACAGCTGGCATTTCTTCTTCTGTGTGCAGTCGCTGTAGAGCTGTAGCTGCAGACAGCACTCAGACGACTCCAGGGAAAAATCAGTATCTATGGTTCTGGTTTAGTCCGATTAGTCTAGTCTAGACCAAGCCCTAAGCATGTCAAACTCGTAGAGACCAGTGCTGATGATATCCCTCCTCGTTGCTGTTGACATCTTTGGCAAAGTAGACCATATGGCCCAGAATGGGAGCAGTGTTTCTTGTTATTGCTGTCTCTTTCTCTGCACTGATTACCCTGATTACATTGTCTCTACTCAATGATTACACTGACCTTGAGCACAAATGCAAGACCAAACATGCATGATGCACCAGCCTTCCTTCAAAGACGCAAGTTTGGGGGTCATTTCGGTAGACAGGAGGGGCGTCCTTCACCCACATGTCGTTTCTAAACAGGCAGCGCTGACACTGATCATCTGCGGGGCTATTAGCAAAATAATTGGCGTATAACCAGCGTGAAAAGCGTGCTCGCATTCAGTGCAGGCCAGCGGTTTTCGTCTGGGTCCATGTTTGTCCTTGGTCAATAAGTTGCGGTTCACCCATAGGCTAACTCGAGCCATTTAATTTTATTTTGCAAAATGGAAAGCGCAGTGATGCAAAATGCTTCTGTGTCCTGCCAAAACACGAAATGACCAAGAAAGTGCAATGAGGGATTAAAGTGGAATAAAAAGTCACAGTAACAACTAGAGATAGATAATTTAAACTGCAAAACTTCAGTGTTTCTGGACAGCAATCATACATTAATAGGTCCAATAATCATGACAAGACAATAAAATAGTGTCACTCACACACTTCAAAAATAGAATTTAGAGTTAAACATGTTGCACCGGAAACTCATTACACCTCAAAATAAAGGCTTTTCCTCTTTTTTTTTGACGCAGACGACCCTCATGCCTGCAGTTCACTCGCCCTCTGGCGCAGGTCATTCAAACCAGTTGCACAAGACTCGCTTCAAGACCTTCTGATGGTCATCAGTCAGCATTTAAAGTCACATGAAACTCTTCATGCTCTCCATAAAATCATAAGACACTTGCCCCTTTCTCTTATCCGGCCTGTGCAAATGAAATGTAACTCCCTCAGATTAAGGAGAGGAAGAAAACTGCCAACACAGCAAGAGATGTCATATTGCTTTGGGAAACAACTACAAGTTTAAACCTTAACCTACATCTATTCCACGTATTTCATTTTCACACCATTAAGTGTATAACTGCCTGTGCTATTGGCCATATTTTTAAAGTAGTACAGTAAACTGCCACAGCAATGGTTTTCAGAATGTCTCTTCACTTCCAGCAGCAGTTTTTTTTTTAGAGAAGTGCATTAACTCCCACTGATAGGACAGTGCAACTTTTACTGAACCCCAACAAGAGACATTTTGTACGTATACTATTGTTATTATCCCTAAAGATACATTTGGATTGAGGACTTTCTTATCTTATCTCTCTTTGTTGCTGGAAAATGCAAATAAAACTATCTTGCTACGCTAAGAAACTACTTTGGCAGGGAACTGTGTGTTATTTCAAAGTTGTTTAACTTCATATCAGATCTCATTTTATCGCTGTGATCTTTCGATTGGATTTTTGAGTTGCAAATGCAAGTATGCTGCATTTTCTCACTCGAAAGGGTATGTCGCTGCCGCTGAGCATCTCGCCTTTGGAAAGCCTCGCGTTTGTGGGGAAATGCCCTTTTAAAAGATTATTTTCATGGCATTTCGACTTTCTTAGACAGTTCACGGTGGGGGGAGAAAAAAAAAGACAGGAGAACAACACGGCTTCCAGGCTCAAAATGTTGCAGTTTACACGGTGGGCATCTTTTCCAACGGAACCACTATGAAAACCCAGAAATTGCCCTTTCACAGGATTTCACCCCGGCTCCTCACACAGTCTGTGCACGGCGCTGTCCTGAGGCCGGGCTGTCAAAGTTGATTTGTGAACGGCAGACCCAGCCACATGTGGTATTACGGTTATGATAAGACATGAGGCCGATATGATGCGATATCACTGTGCACATTAATGAGGAATGGGCGACAACATTCATTATTCATTTTTTTTTGCGCTGTCCTGCGAGCCAGCTGCTGCCTCCATCCAACTCCTGGGCTTCCCGTCTCCTCGCGTTTCCATGAAATCTTTGAGGGGGTCTCCGAACGAGCTCCCTGACTCCCGAGCAACCGAATGGCCAAAAATATCAAGGGTTTAAGAGAGGAAAATAATTAACATACCAGAAGAGCAACATCTTAATATCTTCCACCAGCCAGAGAAATGATCTTCCTCGGAGTGATGGATGAGGCAACAGGCACTAATAATAGATGGGGTTTTTATTAAAGTGTGTGAGGGTCAATGGCCTGTAAAGCTTCTGTGGTTCAGTCCTGCTCTTAATGAAGGGTTTCACCCACATGTCAACGGGTGTAAAGCTGCTAAAGAAGCACAGGGACCTCATTACTTTTGCCGTATTATACACTCTTCCTTTTTCAATTTGCCTGCGTTTCTCTGCGTCTTGATCTGCCTGTTTGTGGCTTTTTATGTATGCATGTAAGGAATGTGTAAAATTGTCAGATATACATACAAGCAGAACAGATGGTCATGGACAAGAAATGATATTCCCTTTACCTAAGAAATGTTTATGTGTGTTTGTGTGTGTGTGTGTTTCTGAGAGAGATAGAGAGAGAGGTAGAGATGAGAAGACAGTCAGATTTACATGAGTGAAATACATCATCTTCAACGCACTTTTCGAACAGGAAGCACATTATCTAACCGAGCGTCCCCTGCTGTCCTTGCCCTGTGTCTGTTCTTTTATACTTACACAACTCACTCGCGTTGTGAGTCGAGGCCATTATGTATAAAACAGCATCAAGCAGAGGAGCCCGACTCTCCTTGGCTGAGATATAAGGTGTCACTTCAGTGGGGAACAAAGCCTGGATCCGTCTGCTTCCGAGATAAGCGTATCACTTTCCACACTGTTGTGATGTGAGAGCTAAAGTATTTCATAACGCTGCGGCTTCATCCTGGTAACACCGAGGGAGACGGTGCCTTTGCAGCTGGCTAATTGACATGTTCAGCAGAGCAGAATACAAGTAATGCTTTTTTGGACTGAACCCCCCCAACGTGGAAAGAGCAAATTGGGTTCCCATACCATGAGGAGCTGGTATTGTTATGATGCCACAGCCATGTCAAGTCCCTGTGCTGTAAAGTGGGATTACAATGAGATTAAATGGGTATCCTGGCTGGCCGGAGCGCATAACCGCAATGCCCTGAGGACAAACACAGCCATCTTTATGTGTGTCATTTACTTTCTTTCGCAATCCATCCTGCCTCTTTCACTTTTATTGGTCCCATTATGTGAAATACCAAAAAGTTTTGTTAAAAATGAGATTAGATATTGTGTATTTGTAATTTAATAGCTGAAAAACAGGGCAAATTGTAACCAATTATACACCCACTGCTCACACAAATTATTTCAGAGCTGAAAAAAGAGGTGGTTTTTTTTTTTTTTTTTTGAAAACCATCCGGCAGGATACAGCACAATTTAGCCCACTGGAGACGTGGTTAGACAGAATATGAGAGGTGTTAAGGCACAATTATGCACAGAGGCTACTGCTATCTGAGGCACAGGAAACTGATAATGCTGCACTGTGAGAATTTTAAATGGCTCCATCCTGGTATTAGTAGTCCTCAGCCTTTTTTGGTATCACAGCACAGCAAGTTCTGATTGTTCAGGAAATAACATGCATGGTTTTACTCATTTGATATGACACATTTCTCCAAACTGAACTTCATGTTCTCTCCCCACTGGAGCAGACTCTCGTTTCCCCACATGGCCCAATTATACTGAAAAATACTGCGTTCTTCTCAGGTAATATGTGTACAGGAACCAAACACTGACAACAAAACTACACACGTCATGAGCTGATAAGATAATACGATCAGGTACATCCACACTGTGATGTTAATGATAAAATATGTGTATCAGAAAGTTCCATAATCCTCAATCCACAATTTGATTTTATGAAATTTCACCCATAATTTGTTTTATGCGTAATTTTTAATATGTAATGTTTCACAGTTTCTTATGTGTTCAATTTGTCAAGTTTTGGTAATGTCATAGCTGATATTTATATGTTTATTATTGTGGGCTATTGTCAAGTATTACTGAGAACCGTCAATCACAATGTGCGTCAAAAGAAACCATGAACATGTTTACTGTTACCATGTACATGTTTCATGACTTTATTCCTCATCAACCGTCAGGACAGATTATTTACGGTAACTAACTTAGTTTCACATTAGGGACTTATAATTCGGCAGGTTGCAGGTATAGAGACTGCGAGGTTAAGATTTAGTGCGGATGTGGAGTCAGTTCAGTTAATGCGTCCAGCCAGGGGATTTCGCACAGTGCAGATTATCAGACTGATAATTTGGTCTGTAACATTGAGACTGTCTCCACACATATGGCTCAAAAGCTCTCTTTCTCTAAATTCTTGAATCACAGTAATCTAATAATTCTCCCTTCCACTGATGGTGGTGAAATGTAGAGCAAAGCACCTCACAATCGAAAAAACCAAACATGTGAAATCAAAAGTGTGATCACACACCGTCCACAGTGCAGGCCTTCAAAACTGTCAACTAATAACACAAGGTGTCTTATTCCAATTAACATCCCATCTTGTGATAGATCTTCAGTTCTGCCTTCTACTGACCACTGCAACAAGATGCTTAAATTTGGTTTTGTAAACATCAGATCACTGTCTTCCAAAGCCCTACTAATGAATGATCTGATTCTTGAACAGTTTTGATATGATTGGGTTACACATGGCTTAAACCAAATGTCTTTCTTCCCCTAAATGAAGCTTCCCCACCTGACTATGCTTATGCCCATGTAATGTATGCCCATGTGTCGCCTTAATCTATAAGTCTATTTTTGATTTAACTTCTAAACCTGACACTAAATTCAGCTCATTTGAGGCTCTTATTCTCAGTCAATCTCCCTCAGCCACGAACAGACTTTTGCATTCCTTACTGTGATACTCTGAATTTGGAGAATTTATCTCAGATCTTGTCACTCACTCTGATGAGATTCTGATTCTAGGTGATCTGCTGACTGTCTTGCCCACCTCAACTGCTGTCAGATCATTTTCTCATTAAATTTGAAGCGTCATTAGCCTGTCCTGTTAATGCCGGCACAAATGTTTTTACCACTCGACACTTTGGTCAGTCCACTGCAGCTGCATTTGTCCAGCAGCTGCCTGAAGTCATGGCTCCCTTCACACACTCTTGTCTCCTAGATTCAGTTGCACCCATTACTACCAGAGCTAGGTGATGAAAGAGGTCTACACCCTGGTTTAATGAAGAAACACGTCTGCAGGAGATTGGAACTTAAATGGCGGAAATCAAAACTGGCTTTCCATCTATCCTGGTGTTTATTGAAATACGAGCATGCTTTATCTGTTGCAAAGTGGCATATTTGTCTCGCTTAATCAATGTTAATAAATATAATGCTAGATTTCTCTTTGACACTGAAGCTAAATTTACTAAAAAGCAGCTGCTCACCTGTCATGACTCATGAGTTTCTAGACTTCTTCAGTAATAAGGTTGATGAGATTAGAAACAAAATTTGTCACTCAGCCCCAGTTCCTCCTGCAGATCATGTCTTGTGAACTTCCTATTTATACAAAGAGATACATATAGTCCCAATTATTGGAGGTTTTGAGATTATCTCCCTGGAAACTCTGATTAAGCTTGTTTCAGCGTCTAAACCAACTACTTGCCCACTTGACCCTTTACCAGCAAAACTTTTTAAAGACATCTGGCCTTTTCTGGGACCCACAGACTGTAAAGCCTTCTGAGGCAAATTGTAATTTGTGAATTTGGACTATACAAAAAAACAAAAAAAAAAAAAAAAAAAACCTGACTTGACTTGACTATATGTCATTTTGTATTTTAAAAAGAATGTTTAAATAATGATATTATTAGACAATTTGCTAAATGTATAAGACTGCAAAATTATTGTTATTGTTGATAGTTGTGAGAATTTTGAGAACATAGAGAGATTTGTGTTTAGTGTAAAGTAAGTTCTTAATTTTGCATGAAAACACTGAGAAAGTGCAGTCAGTTTAGCAAAGTTATCAGAATTAATTTAGTTTGGAGCTCGGTTTGGACAAGAGGTCATAAATATTGACTAAGATCCCAGACACAGAAGTTAAGGAGGCTTCCAGGCCACAGCTACGAAGATGCTGATTTCCTAACGTTGGAGTAAAATCTCCAGTGATACCAGCGCTCACACCCAAAAATGTGTGTGTGCCAGTCTGAAAGATGACAGTTTTTCTTGATTCTTGACAAGCTGACACTTTGACGCGCTCCATCCACTTCACAGGCCGGTGGGATTTCAGGGGAACGCTGTAGCTGTGTTCTGCCATAAAGGAGGATCAGTCAGTCAACTTGACCTTTTACACGTCACCACTCATCAGTGAAATGTCAAAGCTCACAGACTAGTGCAGTGTACGCTGTGGAGGACAGAAACACACACACACATTGTACACATGTGCACACACTCGCATACCCAAGCATGCACACAGACAAGCAGATACACCTGCACATATCACATTATATTATACACATAGCGCACACACACACACACACACACACACACACACACACACACACACACACACACACGTGTGTGTTTCGACCTCTCGCTGTCAGCCTCTCTGTCAAACTTGCTGGAACTTACATTAAATATTTTATCTTCGTTGCAGCAAAGCCATGCTTGAAATTCATGATATTCACTGAACCTGCCAAGCTGCTAAAAAAAAAATATTCATAAGCAGTTTCCCGAGTCAATGAGGCGCTCCAAACGCTCAAAGCTAATTATCAAATTTGGAAGATAATCATTTGAGGTAAACGTTTCACTTTCCCCGGCTTACCTGTCAAGATGCAAAATATCAGATATGGTGATTCTCGGCAATTTTCCGGTCTGATTACCTTCAACCCCACTAAATGTATGCACACACACATACACACGCACACACACACACACTCACCCACAATGCAATGTCCCACCTAATTTCCTGATTAATTCTCTGCCGATGTAACAACATTAAATTCAGTTAATGTGTGAATCATCTAAGCAACATCTGGCCCATTTCAGTTATTTTAGATTTTAAACATACTGATAAAAAATAAAAACAGGTAAGGGTTAAGTGTTTTGCTCGGGGACAAGACACAAGCCTGCTGATGGACATATTACAGTGTTTCTACTCTGTTTGGCTGCTTTGTTAGAAACAATAGAGCAGGTTTTCACAATAGGTGACACAAATAACAAAAGTGTATTTCAGTTTGAAAAACAGCTAAACCCTGCTCAAATTTTTACTGGGTTCTCAAAACTCTACAAGCCAGCAACAAAATCACAGACAGCAAAAAGGAAAACAACCTTCTTTTTCAAACCATAAGTTTACACTTACAATCATTTAATACATAAAACTGAAGATAAAATTAACAAAATTAACAAAATGTGCATTTGTAGTATTAACAAAATGGGCAGTCCATATGTAGCAAAAATCCAGTTAAAATAAATGAAGTAACAAGTTTTAGAAAGGTAGTACTCAATACTCAAGTACAGATATTTGAAAAATGTACTCAAGTACAGTAATGAGACGTTTGTACTACCACCGGCATCAGGCCACACATTTCCATCCACATCACATCTCTTGTAATTTTCTTCTTGGCCTGTGATGTTATGACAGGCCAAATCAAAAACCATTAAGGGAAAACCATTAAAAACCATTAAGGGAAACCTGGAGTCTGTCATCTGTGGGGCTCATGTGTAAACCAATGAATTCTGCATTCTAATGATACACACATACAAATTTAAACAAATTTAAAATAATTAATGAATGGATGGCAGCTGAAGCATTTTGGTCCCAGTGTGGAAACTTATTTATTTATTTATCTATTTATTGCTTTTGGAAAACCCATATATGGGTACCTGTTTTCCATTTATGATGTACATAAATATATTCATGAGTAATCTCATTTCACCTTTTTCCCCATTATGTTCAATTTGTTTACTTGTCATGATATTTTCTGGGTCATGTGATCACATGATCACATGAAGCCATAGGTGAACCCACACCCATATTGTCTTTCTGAAAGCCCCAATGAAGACCTACAGTGGTCGAAACATGTCGGCTTTTTAATTATTTAGCCATTACAGTAAAGGTTTTTAATATTTCCTTCCTTGCTGTTACATTTTCTTATATGGATGGACAACTGCGCCTGGATTGCCTTCGTGTTTGGAGCTCTCTGTTTTCCCCGTTTCCAAGAGCACCTGACATGCAGGTGTCAACAGCAGCCTGAAAAAGAAACTCTTAATAGAGTCATGCTGGCCTGTGGCACAGTGGAAAAGCATTGAGAGGGAAAAAAATCTATTCAGGGTATTACTGTTATATGGTGTATATGGTGTATATGGTTTGACAGTCCAACAGGAAGTAGGACTGTCAAATGTGTGTGTGTGTGTGTGTGTTCTTTCCTTAATTTTAGGCATATAAGACTTTTTGCCTTCAGTTTAACCAACTTTTAACTGAGCTAATTTTATTTGCAAAAATCAAAAGTGACAGTCTTCTTATCTTGAGCCAGAGCGCATTTTGAAGCAAAATCCTGAAACCTGAATATTACGGGCGCCATAAAAGAAAACAAACACCATTTTGATTCCAACTGGCACATCATTTTGCTCCGAGTCTCTTCATGCTACCTTTGATAATAATTCGAGTCTCTCACTCAATCTCTACCCGCCCCCCACCGCAGCGCTACAGCTGCTGCCCATGACTCATTCTCCCATTCGTTTCCATAGCTACACTCATGTCTCTCCCCAACTGGAGGGCACAGCACAACAATAAACTAATACTGTAATTGTCTCTCCTGAAGCCCCGTTTCTCCACTCATTTATTCCTCTATTCTCTGTTTGTGGCCACCACTTCTGCAACTCTCATCTGCACACACTGCTCTTTACTTCTTCCTCCCAAATCCTCCTTCGAGAGCCCTTTCACATCTCCTCAGCTCCTCTCGCTCTCCTGCATCCTCATTAAAGCCATGGTTTACTGGTTTTTGGAAATGAATTTCAGGGGGTTTTTTAAGGACAGGACACATTTCCAGGAAAGCACAGTGTCACATTGGTTTTCCATTGTCTGTCGATGGTCTAAAATATCATTATAGTGTATGCGAAAAACCTCTTCATTTCCTTTACCAGTTCATCACCTTCATTTACATTTTTGTACTTACACCTCGTGATTGAAACAAAACATCGAGGCTTGCAGGAACATGACGGCAGGTGATTCTTCAGTGCAAGATATTCTAAAATGTTTTTTAAATCCTGATGTCCCCTCAGCTACTCTTTCACCACACTAGCTGTGTCACTGCTATTTCCGTTTTTCCTACTGGTTAGGTTTATGTCTTCAGGAACACAAATAAGCTCACTGTATTCGTCTGCCTCTAATTTGTATTCTTCGGCAAGAAATAGTTCCCAGCGAGAGGGTTGTGGATTATTCCGGGTATCTATTACTGTGTTTACATGCACTAAAGAAATTGGGTTACTCACCTCAGATAGCGGCTCCCCGATTTCTCAACTGCCATGTAAACGGGAACGGCAATTTCGGAAATTGGGATAAGGGATTGAGAGAAACAGACGTACACTGGCTGGATTTCATCTGGAGTAACCCGATTTCTCAGCCATGTTAACCTGTTCCCCGATTTCCAACCGATTTTTACAAGTGCGCATGTGCAAAAAAAAACAAAGCAGATAAGGAGACTGACATAATACAATAAATACATAGTGTAAAATGCACAAGAGAGTAGAAACTTTGTTGAACATGCTCAAGAACCCAGAGCAACTTCATGTCAATGTTATCGCTGATGAAAAAATAGGGTTTTCCCAGAGTTTAGCGAAGCTCGGGGAAAACTCTGCTTGCAGCACTCAGCATCTGGCTGCCAGTAGCTGCTGCTCTTCTTTGGAGAGAGTTGTTGCTGTTGATGTTTTCACATTTGAGCTCCACATAAAAATACCAATCCAGTCCCATCATATTGGAGTGTTTGGCAGCAGACTGGAAACCGCGCCAAATAGCATAATTGGAAAAATATCTTAGTTTGTATTTTGGGTGAACTGTTCCTTTAATCTTCATATGCTGGCACTTCATGCCGCAGTGAGTACACAGTGCTTTTGTTTGAACTTTGTTGGAATAAAAACCTTCTTACTTCTTGCTTTGCTTGTGTACCCCTGCATTCACTTTCTCTTCCCATTTCCATGCGCCTCCTCTTTAATTTACTCCTCCCACTCGTCTCCTTTGCTTCTCTCCTCACCTCTCCTGTCATCGTTACTCCCGGCTCTCATCTTCCCTCCTCTCCTTGTGTCAACTCGCTCATCTTCTTAGTCTCACATATTCTTTTTTTTTCTTAACTCCTCTCCCCTCTCCTTTTCCCTCAGCCACCAGTCCACTTCTCAAAACGTGGCAGCTATCGATCCCTATTCAACACCTTCTCCGTCTCCTCAACCTCACCTCTCCTCCTCTCACCTCTCCTCTGAACTGCAGCCCATAAACACCTCCCCTGAGATCTATAGACCGGCCTCAAATTCGATGTCGCACTCGTGCCCCGAACACACCGCCTCCTTCCTCCCGTCCCGTCACCTCCTCTACCTCTCACCTTTTATCCTCCCCCTTCTTGACATCTTTTGTGCTTCATTGCCACCCGGAAAACCATTATGTCTCGAGAGTGAGCCATTTCCTTGAAGAAATTAGACCTATTATACCACATCTATTTTTTTCTCTTTCATGTCACCTTAGCCGCACTTCTTTTCTCACTTCAATGACCTTTTCTTGTTCATCTATATGCCTCCTCGCAAAAAAAAAAAAAAAATTTACATAAATCTGCGCCACCGTAGCTCAGCCAAGCAGCAAAGTTCCCACATCGACTCTGCCTCGTGTTGAGCAGCATAATGTGTCAGTGTAGAATAATGTTGTGAACAAAAGCTATGAGGAGAGCTTCACAGCACTGGTGATAACTACCAGAGGGGTTCGGACTCCCTAGTTTGTCTACAGCAATTTTCGAAGTGTCAAAACTAGGCAGTCAGCCAGAAGACCAGGCCGTGCTAAATAACAGATGGGAAGAGCCTTCAGTTGTCAGACTTAGCGTCTGGTCTAACAGGGCATGAAACACTGTTAAACTATTTCAGTTCCCTGGACCCATGACCCACAGGCAGGGGCGGAATAAAATCCCGAGAAAAGTTCAGATAATCATGCCTGCTTGTTATGTGGTTAAATTAGTCATGAAGCGATTTGTAAAGATTTTAATGCCAGTGGACAGTATCGGTCCACGAGGTGAAACGTGTAATGATTTTCATGATCCATAACAAGCAAACTCCACCACAATGCATGTAATAATAAAGCGTGTGTGTGCAGGTATGACTCATACATGAAAAGGAGGCCTTGACACTGTTAGTGTTGGTAAGTAGGAGGCGAGTTGAAAAGTATTTCAGCAATCAGACTGACGGCAAGAATACTGAACAAAACTGAATACATAAAACAGGCATGTCTTGCTGCCTAGGAGTGACTCTAACTTGCTAAATTATAACCATGCCATATGACTAATACCTGTCTTTAAATTCTCTAACTTTGTTTAGCTCAGATTTTAGGTAGCAGCAATGCCTCATCTCACACTTAATGTGATGAAACTGCATTAAGTGTAGTTTACTGCAGTTTTAAAGTTACACTTCACACAAAATACAAAAAAAAAAAAAAGATATATGAGATATTTTAGAAGATATTTTTCCACTTACTCCAAGTGAAATCTATAAATCCAGATAGTTGCAATTTATCAAGGTTTGGAGTCTGTCACAATCTCCCCTGTCTCCCAGCACTAGAGCACAATGGAGCTGGTGCGGTATTCTTTGTTCTCTTGCAATCTCTTGGTGGTGTTAGCTCCACAAAACATTACCCGTCCAGCTCTATTGTACTGGGGTGCCAGGAGACAGAGGAGGCTGCAATAGACTGGAAACCTCACCTCAGTTGTTTTTGGGTGACCTGTTCCTTTAATTGTCTGCCACTGTTTTGAAATGTTTGCCTACCCTGTGTCCTCAGAGCAAATTGAAAAACTATGTCACCATTCTGAACCCATTGTTGTAATTTACTGATTAAACCACAGGAAACTCTAAGGGAAACACAAAGGGAAAGTTAATTGCATTTAAAAAAAAAAAAGAAGACTTAAGTCTTTTTAACCGAAAGAAAACAATCTGCCTGTTAGCTTAGTTGGAATCCAATTTGGCAGAACTAGGATACTTTGGCAGTGACACACGCTTAGCCTCCCTTAGCTCTCGCCTCCGCTCAACTGTTACCTCGGCGCAGCTCTCCGTGAAAAGCGTCTCCGCTCAGTAATTAAAAAGCCTAATTAAAACCAGAGGGATGATCTTCCTGCG
>OMLF01057632.1:16623-19838 GCA_900302615.1 Holocentrus rufus | reverse complement strand
GGGAGAGAGAGAGAGAGAGAGAGAGAGAGAGAGAGAGAGAGAGAGAGAGAGAGAGATGGTGAGAAACAAGAGGGCACCATGAATTAAAAAAAGATGCGTTTGTGTGTGTGTGTGTGTGTGTGTGTGCGCGCGTGCGTGTCACCGGGGGCAATATGAGTGCAGGGTGGAGGGGGCTAG
This sequence comes from Holocentrus rufus, assembly GCA_900302615.1. Lineage (NCBI taxonomy): Eukaryota > Metazoa > Chordata > Actinopteri > Holocentriformes > Holocentridae > Holocentrus > Holocentrus rufus. The sequence goes on along the minus strand of OMLF01057632.1, from coordinate 19,661 downwards.
AGTGTGTTCTTTCCAGGGATTAGTATGAGCAGAGTAGGTTTTCAGGTATAGACACTCACACACTCACACACATGCACACACACTTCTGTAGCCGCAGGGCTCTAAAGCACATCTGGCTACACAGCTGTAGTCACTTAAAGCCTCGGTCCCTGCTCTACTGGTGTGTGTATGTGTGTGTGTGTGTGTGTGTGTGTGTGCAAGTCTTACATCCACGCCCAAATCATAAACGGATGGAGGGTGATCTGTTTTTGGTTAGTCCGGTTGAGCTCAGGAAAGTGGGTCACTACTTGTGTCCGTGCATGTGTGTGTGTGTGTGTGCGCGCGCATGTGTGTGTGTGCTCGCGTTAGCCGTAACAAAGTGTCTATTTCAGGTCATTTAAAAAGCTCTCTGATGTGTTGCTGACAGAGAAAATGAAGAGTTTGATCCCAAATTGAAACACAGTTACTTCACAGACAAAACAATAAAACCCAAAATAGACGTGTTAGTGAAGACACTGTCTACCTTAAGACTCTTTCCTGATCCACATGTGATTGTCTGAGGGTGCAGCCATCTACATTTTATTTTCTTTATATATTAAAGGACCATACCAGTCCTATTTACTCTTGTCCTCAACACTTGTGTCTGTCCGTCACAAATATCAGTCTCATAAGTGCGTACACATGGTAATTTGGTAGCTTATAAGTCAAATCAAGTCCAGTTTACTCCCATTGATGTTCAAATTATGTGAAAAATTGATCAGTGAAACTTGAAAGCTGCTGTGGTCAGTCTGTCTTGTGAATACTTGGCTGGTTCCTACATTGGCAAAATAACTGTTTACTCTATTACAATGACTTGAGCTTCACACATTGATACTGAATGGGTCCCACTTTCAAAGACTGAACAGGTTTTTGGGTTCACTTGGTGTTAGCTGCTGAGTGCTCTGGTGAAATATAAGTGGCCCAGCTTGAGTTAACAACTTAGTTTAAGTGTGCGCTGGGCTGAGTGCTGCTCCCTCTGTTTCTAGTTCACATGTAAGGAACAGAATTTGAACGTCCCGCATGTAGCTTCACTGAAATGACTGTAAATCCAATAAAATGCTGCTCAGCGGCTCTCTTCAGCTTTTCTGTGAGTGGCTGTGATTGACAGCTCAGAGGGCAGAACCCGGGCATTGTGGAGGTCTGTGACTGCCTGAAAATATCTCTATATAACTCTATATAACTCCTTCCTTACACAAAAACTAGAAACAAAGTTTTTAATACTACTGAGTAATAATCACTGTTTCCTTTTTCCTCAGAATTGATACATATATCATATTCTGAATGCCTTATGTAAGTTCGTGTTGAAAGACTTAAAGATATGTGAGCTGTCACTCCGATGCATACAGTGTAATTACATTAAGTCACTCAGGAAGGCTTGCCAAGGATTTCTAACGTGAGTTCGTTTTTGATGGTTCATCTAATTTGTTTTAACTGCATTAGTGCTCCTTCCTCCATTCATAGCTGTGGTCCGCAGGAAGTTGAGAATGTTAATGCCATGATTATGTCAAATTCCATGCCAAACTGAAAGCACAAGCCAAGAATATCAGCCCACAGGCCTGTTTCTCTCTCTCTCTCTCTCAGTCTCTGCCATGCTCACTCACCCTTGCAAACAAACCAGCTCCCGCGTCTGCTTTACTGTTTGTCTCATAATAATATGCACGTACAAGTTAAAGGGAGAAGTGTGTGACTGCAAATAATACGGAAATATTGCTTCTGCTGTCCACCAAGGCAAACTGTCAGTCACCTTTCCTCCTCTCTGGTTCTCCATGCACACACAGATCTGGCAGTTTAATATTGCCTTGTTTATCGGCAAAGGTCCAGATGTGACAAACACACCTTGAGACCTTTTACAAATCCTTTGGAGGCTGCTCTTTAATTCAGCAGCATAGATTCAACAGGGCAGACGTCGCTTACTTCATTAAAATTGTTTAGATTTGGCCCATGCACCATCTTCCAACTCTAAAGTACACCACAGTGGGCAGTGAACCAATTCTAAGTTTTTTCATATAAAATGCTGCCTGGTGGATAATATTAATGTTAACTTTTTTAGAACACCTTAATTATCTGTGAAAGTCTGAAGTCATGGTACCATGCGACCAGGTATGCACCTTTGCTGATAAGCAAAGGGACATTAAAATGCTATTTTGTTTTTTTAATGGAATTTGGTGGGATATTTTTTCCATAGGCAAGACAGAGCGGTGTGTATTGGGGCTGTGCTCACCCTGGCATTTGTTCAAGTGTTTGTGTGCAGGCAGCAAAACAATCAGTGCTAATTTAACTCTGAGTGTAAAAATCTTCACTGTGCCAGAGTTCCTACAAGAGTTAATTTGACGCGATGGAGAGTTTTGAACAGCTCCCGCGCCGTCTTGTCAGCTCCGTGAGTGGAGAATCAACACTTGTCAGCTCCAGATAACTGGCACTGAAAAAAATGGCACTTAAACTGGAATATATGCCGTGCAGCAGTCCCACATCATCTCATTCAGTGGCAGTATTACCCCTGCCAGTGTTAACCCTAACCCTGCCAAGCAAACCTTTTAATACTTAATTAAAAATCCAATAATCCACAGATGGTGGGTAATTAAACTGACCCTCAGATGGAATAAGTGCTGTCATTGAGAGCTAGTTAAATGTTTAGTGCCAGTGGTATGAATGCTGTTTCAGCTGCCTTTTCAACCAATGAACATAACAAACTGGGGGCAACCACTCACGCATGTATAACCACTTTACCCAATCCCAGTCAATACACAATTACTACCAAAACCAGCAGTTTGACTGCAATTAGGCTGATTATGAGATCAAGTGAAGACTAAGGTGGAGTTTTAGTGCTTTGCAATGTGTTCTCAAAGGGATTTCTCCCTCCACACAGGTAGCTAGCTATCCCGTTATAATCAAATCCCATAACATTATAGGAGCAGGGCTCTGGTAACCACGGCAGCTGGTGTTGCCACGGCAGCGACATGTGACAGATGTGAGCGGCATACATATCTCCTGCAGCGTTAATGGGCTGCTCATAGCTTGGT
>OMLF01057632.1:6623-11623 GCA_900302615.1 Holocentrus rufus | reverse complement strand
CGCCTTGGTGACATATTTGGGGTGCAGTGTGTTCACACCTCACACCTCACACTTCCTGGATGACAACGCTGTTTTCCTCTTGGGAGGAGGCAGTCTTGATTCTCCTCTCCATTACCAAACTGTCATTGTGCGTTGGCAGGGGATGAACTGCTTTTAAAGGGGATGAGAGCAGCTCATTTGATTGGTCCTGATTGATGCCAGCCTCTGCCACACCTAATGAGAATGAATTGGTCCTAATCTAACCCCTTTTAGAAATGTGTTGCTCATATTCTTCTGCTGCACCAGGACTTCTTGGTATGAAATGACCAAAAAAATCTGCCACACCCAAGTGAGCTTGCATCACCACCTGCATCTGTACATTGAAAGGGCAGATTTACTAAGAGAGGTGCTAAGTACCCCGAGTTTTGCACTTTATGCCTGTAGGTGTGGCCAAATTAGCAGCTTATCTATTAAGAACCAGTATGAGTATGACCACAGCTGCAGATGTCTCATTAACATGGCAGGGTCAATGTAAAACACTGTCAGGAACCTGCATGGTGTTGCCAGCAAAGGAACTGCAGAGAAAAGAGAAGGGAACACCAGCAGAATTGATTTTAGTTGAAGCAACGAATAAACACATTTATGTTCTGCAAAATTGAAATGTGTAAAAATACTGAGAGGATTACCAGGGCAAACAATCCATCACTGAAATAAAGGAGATGTCATGACTTGTCCCTGTCTCCCTTGTCCTCTCAGCAGTAACAGTCATAAACATGCTAGCGACAAAATTAAGGCAGAAGATTGTGAAGATTTTCACAAGTATTAAATAGCAAGTGCAGTCACTGAGTCGGTAATTACTGGCCTTGATGAATCAGAATAAGTGGTTCATTACCATAATTTCCTCTGAGCATTGAGAAACTCCCATAAATCTGTATGTAAAGAGTCAAAAGTGAAAAAAGTAGTGACTGCCCCTTTAATCTAATTATATAAGACAGTCACTTTTTAATGCCAAAAGAGGGTTTTTGTGTTAGCAGATATGGCCCTTAGTGTTTCTTATTTATAGGACCCATCATTGCTTACTTTATATTTTGGTTGGTTTGACATCAATTGCTGCACATTGGACGCGCGAATGTGTTTTTATTAAGGCCATCCTTGGCAAATTGTGTGTGTACATTAATTCAAAGTTTTCATTGGCACAAACAAGGCACAATCTTAGATCCAATAGATGGCTCTAGTGCAGCATCCCGAGTGTTTGTGCCGAAACGAAGGTGCCAAGAAGAGTTTGCTTTATTTTGGTCCATGTCTCCAGATTGAACTGCAGAACTCACTCAAACTTGAGTCGCTCACGTCACTGGCTAATTTTAAAAGGAAATTATTGGGCATTGTCACCAAAAGCTGTTCTAGTTTCAGGCTGTAAGTTTATATCTCACGATATGGCACTTTGCAAGTTTTCAATACATATATTTCATGTTTTCAATATGGTGTTTGTGGACTTGCAACCGGTCCAGGCTGTTTTGCTGCCATGTGACCAGTGCATGCTGGGATTGGCTCCAGCCCCCCGTAACCTGGATAAGACACAAATGGGTATGGAAAATGGATGGATGGATGGGTGTTTTATGTTTGTCACTTCTATGTTGTTTATGTTTAAACATTATTAGCACTGCCTCTTGGCCAGGTCTTATAAAAGAGAAAGCTTTTCTCAGATGACCTTTCTGGTAACATAAAATAAACTGTAGGCAAAGGAAGGCGCTGTGCTTACTCACAGTTGTGAGTAGGAGTAGCGCCTTCCTTTGCCTACAGTTTGCTGTCATTTTTGGCTGCACTTTGTCACAGCTAGTTGAAGCGGGGTTTTTCTTGTCTAAAATAAAATAAAATAGAATAAATAGTTGCAATCCACTATTCTTACACTAATTTTAAAGCATCAGAGATACAGAAGCCACACACACACACACACCCCTACATCACCACAACAACTGGTGTATGCCAGCACAATAATTGGTATGAGCACACACCGAAACACACACTTGTGCACACGTACAAATGCACAGGTATGCACACACACACGCAGGTGCATGTGAAGACACACACCATTAAACAAACACACTACCACGTGTGTGTGTACACTTGCACACACACAGATGCACTCGCATGGTGTGAATATGGCAACAGCACCTGCCATGAGGTCCATGGCTACCATGGCAACTGCTTCTCTATCACCTCGACAACAGAGAAATGATAAGTAGAGAGCACTAGTTACATTTATCCATCCCTCTCTCTCCTCTGGCTCCTCAACACACAAAGTATTTATAGCTTTAGTCTTTCTGTCAGTGTCTTTTCAGCGTCTCTGTCTGTCTCTTTGGCTCTGTCGGTCACTTTCTCTTAGTCTCTGTCTGTCTGTTCTGCCTTCTGTCTGTCCGTTTCCTCCTGGAATGCATGTTAAGCCATCTTTTTCTGAATTTTCAAAAAGTTAGAGAAAGTTTGAGATGCCATAATCTAGAGCCAAACTGGAAAAGGAAAAAGTCCCAGTGTCCCATAGCAAACAGGTGCCAGCTCCAGCACTCTGTGAAACTGTGAAGTGTTGCTTGCTCACTGAACGGTTTATTTGAAGCCCTGCGAACCACACTTCTAACATTAGCCAACCTGCTGTCTGAAACTGACATGTCACACAGCCAGATAGGCACACACACACACACACACACACACACACACACTCATAAACACCACCACTTCTAAACAGGCTGTCATAAAGTCATGAATAACACATCTATCTTAGGCATCTCACACTAGGAAAATCTCCTGACAGGCTGAGGTGTGAGTGACTGAGACGATGATGGCATGTGTGTGTGTGTGTGTGTGTGTGTGTTCGAAAGAGAGATGTAGATATAGAGATGAGGCAACAATCTTGTGAGTGAAACCGTGAAATGAAAGAAAGTTTCCCTTTTTATCTCTCTTTTATTTTATTTTATTTTATGTATTTGTTTTTTTGATGGTCGCTCTGGGGATCCATAGGTATGATCTTTTGTTTTGAAATCTAGGCTAAAAATCATGTTTATCATGTACACAGGGCATGCAAATGTGTTAAATAGATAAAGATATTACCATTCACACTGTATTCAGCCTAATAATTGCTGATAATAATTGCTTTTTTATCTTTATAAGTAGTAAGAGATGAAAACAAAAGGCTGACAGCTGGTGGTGAAAGCTAATTTTGGAGATTGTTTACGCCTTTACTCTTTCTGTCATGTTCCGCCACAGTAATAAATCTATTAAACTGCAGCCAGTTTTCACTTTATCTGGTGCATAAAGATGGCAGTCACCTATATTGACTTTATTTTGTCACTCTGACCTATCCCAGAATGCAATGTGCACCCAGGACCTCTATATGCTGTCGTTGGCAGATGTTGACGTTTTGCGTGATGTGCACTGTGGGATGAATATAAATGCAGAAATGAAGCCATCATTATGCATCTGCTTCACACTGATGAAACCAGAGATGCTTGAAGCCACGTCTAGAGGGAGCCTGATCAATTTGTTTTCTGTCACACACACACAGAGATACACACATGTATGCACACGCACACACAGCCTCCTGTGGCCATATATAATGTTGCAATGCAGATACTTAGCGTTAGCATGCAGGTTTATTTACAGAGTGTGAGCTCACTGGTGTGTGGGGAGTCTGGAGACTAATAGTCCACATGTTTACAGCCACTGCTGCGGCTCCACGGCCGTTTGGAAGGACACGCTGCTGTTTCAAGGTCTTACAGACATGATATGGGAAAAGGTAAAAGGGGTTTATGGTGCGTAGCTTCAACTTATTTTTATTTCAAACGGCCCTCTGAAAATCACATTAATATGAAATATAAAAAAAACTTTCACAAAGAACGAGTCCCTCGAAACACTTTGTCAACAAAGCTTCCATGCCAGAAATTATTTGGTGAGAACAACTGCCAATTTGTTCAAGTGGTGGAGCTGATTTTGGAACAAACTGCTGTTTGTGGATGTGCAACTCAGAGGAAACATATTATGAGCAGAAAGGAGGGCAGAGAAAAGAGACAAGCACAGTGACGACAGTGAGATAATGGACAGTAAGAAAAATGAGTGTGTGGCAAGAGGCACAGTGGACTATAGTGTTTGTATGTGTGTGTGTGTGTGTGTGTGTGTGTGTGTGTGTGTGCAGCACTAGTGAGTGCATACCTTTTAGGGTCAAAATTAGAGCCATGGCTTTGCCAGCCAGTCACTCATTCGTGTTTTATAACCACTGTAATGGCATTCCTGTTCTAAATACTACTGCACTGTTGTGTGTGAGGCTTTTTATGTATGTGTGTGTGTTTGTGTGTGTATGTGAGTGTGTGCTTATGTTTGTGTACATTCCTAGCTTAACTATTTAGGTTAAGAGGGTGACTGATATCACAGTTATGCCAAGAGCAGGACTGTGTGTGTGTGTGTTTCAGTGCATGCGTGTGTGTGTGTGTGTGTGTGTGTGTGTGTGTGTGTGTGTTTCAAATATGCACTGATAGCCCATTGTGCCAGAGCGCTGTAAAGGGCAGGAGGTGAGACGGGAACAAGCATGAAGCAGAGCATTTGACATTTTACTCTCTTGTTTCCAAGGCAGCTCCAAGGCACATTTTGCTGCAGCAATTGTGGGTAAATTAAATTTCAAAAACGGTTTTATTTCCTAAGAACTATTTTCAAAAACCTCAAGACTTTTTCTTCATCTTGTGCTTGACTGCAGAATCTACTGACGTCTAACTGAAAGTGATAAATTGCAGATGCTCGCTGCAGTTGCATGTGTGTCTTTATGTATCTGTGTGCGTTTTTGCTTGTATAAGAGTGTGTTAGCAAAGTCACCCTGAAATCTAACATACCATTAGCTGTCGTTTTGTCCTCTACCTCCTTCTCTTTCTTTCCACTCTTCATCAGTCCTTTGCCCCATCCTCATAATAATAGCCGTAAATACCACCCACTTTCTCCCCACTCTCATCTTCCATCTCGACGTAGCAGCATGCCGTCCCTCCTCG